>VNJU01003336.1:0-18660 GCA_008042675.1 Drosophila seguyi
GTCGCGACCGCTGTCAATCCATACGTCTAGCAAGGTTGCATGACAGAACTCATGCACATCTTGAAAATGTAATCATCGAAAAAGCCGCAAAAAGCCGCAAATGAGATTTTTTTTATATTTTACTAAATAGTTTCTACTTTTGTTAAACATACATTACACATTGCAGAAATACGCAGAAGACTTTTGTTTTCTCCACAGAAGACGAACATAAAGGTTAGGTTTTTTCTTTTTGGACAACACAAAACAATACACATATAATACACATAAAATAATTTTACACAAAATGCTTTCATTAAACTCAATTATCTTACCTCGAGGTTTAAAATTCATTTTAAATAATGTTAAATTCTCTTTTCGTGTGTGATTGCCAAGCGCACAAAGTCAACAAAAGTTTTCCGCCAACTTAATCACAAAAATCAGCTGTTCAATCACCTGACTTTGAAGCTAAATAAAAATTGCAGGGTTGCATTTCAACCAAAAATACTTTCTAATACTTATTATACAGGGAATTTAATATTGATAAGTTTAAAAAAAATTAAGATTTATTTTAATAAAATTTTCGATTTTATGCCGCTTATTTGGCAATCCGACCTACTGTGCACCGTCAATGGCATCTTCATTTTCGTCATCGATGCTGAAGACGGGTGCCACATTACGGTATCGCTTTCCATTCCGATCCTTTGCACTCACATGGCGTTCCTGGGCCGGTGCCGCCTGAATTCCGTTGCTGTTTGAGTTGGAACCGCTGACAGAGGCACCGCCGTTCGCACTGGGATTTACGATGATGTCCAGGAGCTTGCCCTTAACCTCGGCTGACTTTGACTTCATCGCGGCGGAAAACTTGCTGAACAGATCCGTAGACGAAGGTCCGGTCGAGACTTTCGAGGTTGCGGATTTAGGCTGAAGAAGGGAAACGCAGTGTTACGGTTATCGAAGTGGTTTTGAAGTGGTCTTGGACTTACCTGCTCTACATTGTGCTGCTGGCAGACGAGGCACTTACGCGCATTGTGGTCCTCCAGACAGTCGGCCATATGATCGCCGAAGTAATCGTGGATCGATGCATAGCCGCCGGTCAGCAGAGACACATAGTGGGTGTTCTTCTGCAGGAATGAAGCCACCACCATGTGCGTGTACTGATCCTCCTCCACTCGCCCGCTGCCCATGAAGCACAAGTGTTCGCCGCCGGCATTGGAGTTGGCCTCAATGGCCTGGCGCTGGGCTGTGAGCAGACCCTGGACGGCAGTGGCGAAGGCCACCGGTTCCTGGAGCATCAAATTGCAATCCAGATGGAATGCCGTGGACAGGTGGCCGGCGTTGTACTGCTCCGCAGGACGGCAGTCGACAAGAAAGAATCGCACTGCGTCGGGCACCGGGAACTCGGTGGCAGAGTTTTCAACTAGCTCGTAGACAGACACGGGTAGGCACAGGGCCTGCGACACCTTGTTGGCCTCGTCCTGGCTGCGCGGAGAGTCGTTTTGTTTGCCATATAGCGCCTTGAGATAGTCCGTCTTGAAGGAAGTGGGCGTCTTGAGCGCATAGTATTGGGCCAGGGAGCAAAAGTCGGGGACGTCGTCCAGCTCCAACGCACACGGCATATTGCCGAGGAACTTTATAATTTCCTCCTTGGACGAGGTGCGCATCTGCAAGATCTGTTCTCTGCCGTTGATCAGGATGATCAGTGCCAGAAAAAAGACCATAAAAGGGTCGGCGTTCTGGAAATACAAGTCCCACATGGCAATGATCACCGACAGGCTGCTACAGGAGGTGAACAGAGACTGGAACCACGACAGCGAGTACAGGTCGGGTGTAATCTTCTTAGTATCCAGCAAGGTGCAGAGCTCTGGGTCGTGGTAAAGCAGTAGCAGTCGGAAGACGTGGAAGACGTTACCCTTCGGCCGACAGCCCTTGGGTATGTAGGTGTCCCGAATTGCCTCGAACAAATTAAAGGTGTCGGATCGGTTAAGCTTCAGGGCGAACAGCGGCAGCAGGAGCTCAATCCAGCCGTTATCCGGCTCGTACTGCAGATTCCGGTTCTTACAATAGAACGTAATAATGGACTCCAAATCGGACACAACTGACACCTTGTCTTCCTCATCGTTGCCCATGCGATCTACATGCCGCTGGCAATCCTCGCGCAGCTGGCTCTGGAAGGGCAGGTCGTAGATCTCGTTGAAGAGCGACATCTGGTCAGATTTGTGCCGCACATCCAGGCACACCTGCCACACGTCCGGACGCAAGGCTTCCGGCAGAGCCTTGCCCTTGCAAATGCCGTAGATGTCGTTCACATTGCAGTCGTCCAGCAGCGCCGACTCCAGCTCAATTATCCTGCGAATAAGATGTCGTTATTGTTACTGTTATCAGTGGCTTGTTTTTAGTCATTTAGCGGAGTGGATAGGCGACGTCAACGTGTCTCAATAAACAGCTGCTGCTGTTTGTGGCGAAAATGCTGATAAGACCTAGGGCCCCAGGTGCCTCCACCCCCGCGACCCAGCACCGAGATGCTGACTCAGTCGCTTCAAGCAACCTTGGGGTCTCTTAATTTCTTGCCGAAACGCAGAAGGCTGCTGGAGGTACTTGTTTCTTGTTGGCAGGGATAGCCCAAGTTGTTGACGTTGCCCTAATGTTTATTATTTACCACATATTCTCCTCCATTCCACTTCCACTGCTAATTTCTGGTGTGGTCGTCGCCTGGCAAATGCCTGTGCAGTGGTTGCCGTTTCCAAATGGACGTTCTTAGTGCACACTATTAAGCTTGAGCTGGCCAGGCAGCGGTTGCATTTTATTATATATTTCAGATTTGCGAATTAGTTTTATGCTCCGAATTTATTTTGATCGAAAATTTCGTGTGAAGAGTGTGCCCGTAAAGCAAATATACTATCAAGCCTATCGAAAAGCCCATTTTAAAAATACCGCTCTCAAAAATACCAAGTACTAAAACTCTGAAATAAAGTAAATTTCCATCACAGAGCTCGAAAAGCAACAAAATTAAAATAGTAGAATCTTTTCAATTCCCAGCAATAAATGCGGCTCAAATTTATCTGTCCTGTTTATTTTTTTAGTAATTATTTTTCAAAACAGTCCATCGCCCGCCTATGTCTGTCGATAACTGCCATAATCGAAAGACTGCCACCTCTAGTTGCCAGCTATTTAGCGCACGCAAAGTTTTGTTTTTCTTTTTTTAAATAAGGAAATTAACCTTAAATCAAGCTTTTGGCGATCAACCTTTTGGCCATTCAACTTTGCGTGTGCTGGCATAAATAAAGGTGAGTGGGAAATCTAGTGGAATTGCATTCTAATGGAAAACTGCACTAACACACATGCACCCAGGGCCAAACAAAATTTGCAAAGCCAAAACCACAACAATAACAATAACAGCAGCGTTTTAGTTAAGCGAAATGCAATTGCTCACACAAACACACCATCACAGATACACGGACAGCCTTCACCTAAATAAAATGCATCTTGCATCTATTGATTTTGCATAGTTTTGCACACACAAGGTGTTGCAAGAGCCATGAGAGGATGTGAGTAAGCGCTAGTGTGTGTGTGTGTGTGTGTGTGAGCGGCAACAGCTGGACTGCTCCCGCCTCTCTTTATCTCCACCATTCCATTAACCAAAAACACATTTAAAGGTGCATTAAGAGCCACAGCCACGTGTGAGGTTTGCTATTTGCATATCAGCACGTACGCTCCGTATGCTTGGTCACCACCTCCCTCTAATTGCGACTCTGTTTTTCCAGATGAAAACGGACAACAAGAACATCTGCAGTAGCAATATTAACAACAACAGCAGTAGCATCCTCTCCAGCGGCGGACACAGCTCCCTGGCTCAGCAGCAGCAGCAGGCGCTCTCCTCCGCCGCCGCTGCAGCCGCATCGCACATTGTCACCGAATGGGAGGATAACATCATCTTCGATGTAGACGATCCGGACTTTTGTAATCTCGCTGCAGGATCGGCGGCCGCCGTGATCGACAAGCTGAACTTCATGGGTAAATATATATAGAATAAGGGTACACTATTAGCCAGCCCAGTGTTCCGTATTTATAGTCTAGACATACAGACTAATCTATGTTATTTACGATTAGCAACCGCAGAACACCTCGCACGGAAAACTGCTCCACCTTTGTACCAGCTGCAGCAGTCAGTAGTAGTGGCTTATCGCTGGTGGTTTTCCCGCCCGTCGTCCAGCTGACCCACTGGCGGGAGGTGGTGGATGTCCCGCGTCCCGGCTTTTGTCTGATTCGGGGCGGAAACTGCCAAACACTTTTATTAATGCCAATTGCCGGCCATATTCGGCTTTATCGCGTCGAGTGCCGTTCATAATAGGGTCGCCTAGAATAGGTTCCATCAATTATACAAGTGCTCGAGCGGCACCAGGAATAGCCACACTCTGTCTTCCTTCCCAGTTGTCTTTCCCATTTTAAAATTAGACGCTTTTTGTTCTGTATTTAGAACGCACATCCCACGAATTTCGGACGACCACCCTGGCGATCCATCAATTAAAGCTCGAACATCCAAGTGGGTGTGTGGGCCAAACTACCTAATTTGTTGTGCCCGTCGTTTATCTGCGATCTTAGATTAGTCGTGCGACTCGCTTATTCACACGTTTCGCTTGTCACCTAGAGAATTGAGCTGGTAAATTCACGCGTTTGTCATGTGACTCCGCTGCGGATCAGGCCCTCTGTTCAATCATCCTCCCGAGAAATGGGTGCCAAAAGAGTGTGCAAATATATATCAGCACGCCGCCATCCAATGCGAGTGGAATTTTTCCCCAATTTCGGACAACAATATCAGTATGGCTTTAATATGGCTAGCGTGAGCTGTTTTTATTATTTTGTCATGCATATATGTAGTTAAAGCCACTCGGCACGTGTGGCTCGTTAAAGGCTTCTATGGCGGGAAGAGGACCTGGCCTTATACGGTATGGGGACTGTTGAGCCACCCACGAATATTGCGTGCGAATTAAACATGATGCTTAAATGGGATATTGAGTGAAAGGAAACATTTTGAGGACCTTAGTTCGTTAGGACTTTACTTTCTCCGCAAATGCTTAATTGATAATAACCACAATCTTCCCCCCAGAACTGGCTTTATTTCGATAATTATTAATATTGAACATTTGTAAAATATAGATCTTAAGTAGGAACTTTTAATCAAAAAGTTTATTTGGCTTAATTTATATAACCGAAATGGAAGCTACATGGAGATAAATGTACAGCAATGGCGTCTATATTGGGTTATGGGTCATTTCCCCCTTCGAAACTATTTAGCTTAGCTTACTTGCATATTTGCAAGTGATTAGCATATTGCATCAGACTATTTGCACATCAGTCTCGTCTGCCTGAGTGTTACGCCTTTCCAGTTCACGTAGATTTTGTAAGTTTTCGAAGAAAAAAAATGATTCAGTGAAATTCAAGCCAATTAAGCGACTTGAGAATGACTTATGCTGGGTATTTGATATAAGCTTTTAAATTATGTAAGCTGCATCTGTGGTTGACTCACTCTAACTAGATTTGATCTTTCTCCTGAACTTGTATGCGCTGCTCACATATATCACTTATCATAATGGATGTCGTGGAATCCTATTATCTTGAACATTTTTATCTTGACTGATCGCTCTTGTGCTTATCTCGTGCGGAGCTTGAGTCATGCCCTAGTCTAGACCCGGCGATTCCTTATAAAAAATTAATTATATATTTGTAGCATTCGTAAAATTCACTTGCTGCTCCCATGCTCAGACATAGGTGCTTGCATAAGCGAATCGCTTGCATAAAATGCTTATTAAAACGACAATCGTAATGACAATTTTTAAAAATAAAACCGTTTTCGATTTCGCAATTCCCCCTGTCTGCCCCTGCTCCTGATCCACCTGTCTGTGCTTTATGTTCCCATGCTCATTATAGAACGAAACGCCACGCGCAGCCCGTTCACGGTTCTGTTCAATTTGTCGACTCGCCCCGTCTCGCCTTGCCTTGTCTCGACTAGCGTCTCTGGCTGATAAGTCTCCGTTCCGCTGCCTCGAATTGCGCATCAGCCCCGCCTCCGGTGCTCCAATCTCTCAGCAGCTCCCTTCGGTGGCGATAGCCCCCGCCCCGCCATGGAGTAAAAGCTTGCTGTACGCTTCAGGTAAAGCACATATGTCTTGACAGTGATGGCGTGATGATGGAAAATGTCCAAATGCAATCCGATCTGCTTCTGAACTAGGTCTGAAGCCGGGCTTTAGGGGCCCGATCACCTGTTAGAGGCGGCTTTCAGTGGCAGCAACCAATTCGTTGGGGTCATAACCAGTTCAAGGCTGAATGGTCTTTCGATATTTCCGGCTAATCCAGCACAGAGAGAATATATATATGAAGATCTCCTATTACCAAGATCTGTAACTATTAACTGAGGTTCAAAGGAATAATAATTTGAACTTAGGTTTGATTTCAAACATAATATGTTCTCACTTTGGCTGTAGGTTAAATATAGCTAGGAAATGCACAGAATTATCTGTTCTATAAGGAACTATGGGGAATTCCGAATCTATTATATTTTTGATTAGATCAAAGTATATATTGTTCAAAATAATATGTATAGAAAAAAAACAAAAAACCCTAGGTGGCAACAGGGAGCCACAGAGCTCAATATATATATTTTTGTTTTTCGCAATGGTATAACCCCTGTCTAATGCAGCTCCACTCGACTTGGAGAGGCCCGGCCGAGCGATCGCTGGGTGTGTCCGTGTGTGTCGCGGGTTGATTTCAATTCGAATTCCGCCCGTTCATTCATTCATTGTGCTGGCTCCGTTCGCTCGCTGCTCTTTTTATTAATTTACAATTTCAGCACACACACCAACGGGCGGCATGGACACAGAAGGAACCCTTGACGAGCACTACGGCAGTCGTAATCGGTTCAAACCGGCACCGGCTGCGGTTGTGAGTGTGTTTGCACTGGGCAAACGTTCCGTGCGACGCAAATCTAACCGAGGAACCAACAATGATGTGAGTGCGACTGCCGTAGTGTCATCTAGTACTCGGTCAACGATGCTGATGGCGATGCCGATGACGACGTTCTCAGATCAGCGACGTCAGTTAGTCGCTCGCGCCACTTTATTGACTAAATATACCCCCTCGAACCTGTTGTAAATTCCCACCATTAGCATCACAAACAGAAGCCGTCATAAAGATAGTAACCGAAAGGCTTCCCGGGTATTCTATTAAATTTATTCTGAAATTTCCAGCAGTGGCTGTATTTGCATCTCTCAATACAAAGATAAGAGTCGGAACGCTACGAAATTCTTCTTTGGAAAACTACTAATCTTAATCTTATGTTCTCAAGAATCATGAAATAATACCCTGAGGATCATATTCGGGGAAACCTTTAAAGCTCACTTTGTTTATAAAAATTTCTAAAGAATTTAGTTTGTTATAAACTAAAACAAATTTAATAGGAAAACCAGATTTTATTGTTTCTTAAACATTTATCCCGCTAAAATGGCTACCCAATCTGCCAAACTAGTTTCTCTATTGACACTTTGATGACCACAAAATTGTATTAATTAGTGGCTATATGCTCTCATTTTGAAATGGTTGGAATCGTTCGGAAAAATCAATGATCACAACCAGATTTAACTGAATTGTTCAGTTCCTTAGTTAAATCCAAGTTCATTATTGACTGTGAAAATGTAGAGCCTTTGTCAGTTTAGGGAACCAGTTTGTTTGTTAGCCGCCTGCCATGCGGATGCTAAAAATTAATTAAATATTCTCCATGGCAAATATCTAACGAATCATTGAACGAATTTAGAGCGAAACCAGATTAAACCGAAAAACTGAGAATCCTTTGCGGGAAACCTCAATATCGGCGGACCCTTAAAGCACCTGAAGCCCCCTGAAGCCCGTGGAAATCTCCAGTGTCACGTGTAATTAACAAACTGCTGAATTATGCAAATTGCTAATTAAATGCTCTCCAGACTTCCACAAGTGTTAATTGTCGTGCGCCAAACGAAACCGCAAGCCCTTCCTACTCCGTCTCCTGCTCCTTCCCGCGGTGGCATTAATTTCTCGGTCTTTCTCCGGCGCGTTCTAGTTTCTCAATTGGGGATTGCGCACTTTGGTTGCGGTCGGTCGTTGGGGTTTTTTGCAAACCACAATTTTACACCATATTCATGAGATTGCGTTGAACAAAATGGTACCTTGAACTAGTGTTCAATGTGCCAACAAGGGGTTTGTTTTTGCATTTAAAATTGTGATCCAGGTTCGGGGCTTTGTTCTATAGCTCCCCATGGGCTACAGAACTGTATAATATACTCCGCAAAACAAAATATAAACAACAATAAAAGCGGGGCCATTGCGATTCCCACTAACTCTGTCCGACTAACATTACCATATGGAATCGGATTTAGTCCAACGACGTATGTATATTATTGTAATTTCTATTACATTAGTTTTAATGTTGTGGATGATGCATGACCTGACTGTTTATCGCTTTCAAAAATTTACTAGCATTTTACTATGACAAAAGATTCGAATTGGCGTCTCCTATTACAGAATAATAATTCTTTAAAAGCAACCAACCTAATTACTTTTAATGGCTTACTAGCTGTTATAAATTGTTGTATACGTTTCTTGGTAACTCATCAAACCGAACTAAAAATTGTGGCAGAACTTATTTTTAAATGTGGATTAAGATAAGGAAAAACAATAGGAGCAAATATTATCTTAGTGATACTTTGTTTTAGGAACGACCCAATTATTGTTACGTATCGTTTCTTTAATCTAATCAGGTATGGGGTTTTATCACCCATCATTGCCGGCGGCTTATGTGAACGTTACGTAGTGACAATCAGGCTTAAATAAACTAGATCTATAAATATTGGGCAAAAAACCAGAAAATAACACGTTCTATTCTTCAAAATAGGAAAATTGGCTTTCAAGTTTGAAACTGTGATATAATCTTAATAAAGTTTTTTTATTATTAGTTTCTAAGACAATACCTTCAACAGGGAAATGTAACAATAGAAGTTTTCAGACAATAGATTCACTGGGGGATATTCAGCTCCCTTTCGTTTATTTCCAGGGCTAGGGTCACTTGAGCCCAAGCTGAGTGTGACCCACCTGGCACAACCTTCTTTGGGGGCTTTGTCAGTCATGGGCAGGGCCGTTGCGATATTACCTCCCGTGTATCAGTCATCAGTCAGTCAGTACCCCGATCTGGGGTAACCCAGAGCTATATATATTCAGCTATATATATTTATATGCAATGGCGTTGAGATAACGTGTCATGCACTTATTTATAGGAGCTGTTCCCAGACCTCATGGAGAATGCCGCTTTATCTTTCATGGTATGCAAATTCATTACGCGGAACTCTTACAAAACCCATGGAAATTAGTAAACACAAATGGGGCCAAAGGTCAGGGACGCCCCTCAGCCCCGAGTCCGATTTCCCGCCATTCTAATTGCCCTTGTCAACAGTATCGTCTGGCGAGAGGAGATCGTAAATCTTTCCGATTGACTGTGGATCACGGGGCATCGCAGGGGCTGGGCTTACTAGCACCCTAAGTGCACTTACCTGAAATGGGATTATATAGAACTTGTACGGCTTTAAAGCTTTGAAGTCACTTTCGTTGACTGTTGATTCGTTGATGATGACCAGACAAAGTCACGCCCCGTTTTGGCAGTTTACCCAGATATTCGAATGGGTACTTTTCCCCCATTAATTAAGTAAACGCTTTCCGTAGTCGGACCGAGGCTGGAATTCCGAATTCGGTTTGTTTACACTCGATCTCGAGGGCGAGGGAATCCCATCGCACCGTAGAACGGGTTTGTTGCGTTCGGGCGAACTCATTAGCATTAGCTTGTGATAATAATCTGTTCAAGACGAACTAAACGATCAACGTGTGGCGCTGAAATGCCCAAGAGCAGTAGAAGATTCCCCATAACTGATAATGAATCAGCCGCCCACAATTTGGGTTCATGAGCGATATAAAAGCCAAAAGCAAAACAAAGCCGCGCTGCTGATTTCAGTTATTCATTTTTCGGGACTCGACTCCGACTTCGGTTCCTGATCTCGCTCCCAATTGACGTCAAGCCGTGGCCGCCTTTGTTTTTGCATTTGGCTGTGACGGATCCGGCGATCCATCCATCCATCCGCATGTGTGCCGTATTTACACACCAGTCACAACATCCATCCATAACAATAATTAACAGCTACTTTCAGGAGCAGCTTTGTTTGCGTAGCTGGCTCGAAACAGAAAACAGAGCTGGAGCCGCGACACGATAGTCAGGCGGAGGCCAGGCCAAATCCAAAAGAGGAAGCGCATGTCTTCGAGCAGCACTTGAGTACCAGTACCGTTGCCGTACAAATACATATATGCGGTGTACTTATGCATAATGGTATAGCCAACCGGCTATATATTGGCAAACAGAAACAGAAACTAGCGGTGGCCAAAGCGAAATCGCAATACCCTAATGGTCGATCAAGCTGTGTAAATAAATTGTTGAAGCTCTTTCGCAATCTGAGTGCGAGTACCATAATTCTTACTATGCTTGAGGGTGTATTACTATGAAAATAAGATACAATTAATAATAAATATAAGGATTTAAAATTTTTAATAATTTCTCATGCAAAATGACTGTTATAAACAGAGAAAAGATACATATTGCGGGCTTTGCAGTTGAAATGCCCAAGTACGATATCAGCGACAAAGTGTTTAGGTTAGAACAGCTAACAAAATTAGTTCTGATGCGGTTTTGTTTTTGGGTGAAACAAAAAAATTACTAATAATTTATCTTGTTTTTTTTTGCGTTATTGTCGCCTTTTGATTTATGCGGACTATACACGAGCAAAAATGAAAATCAGGTAGTCTTTAGACGCCCTTGCACTATACATTATTCTGCGAAAAGTCACTTATTAGTCATCACTGCAAATATAGTGAAGCTTGTAATGATCTAAAAATACCTAACCCTTCGTACTTAAGTCTAAGTTCTGATTTAAGTTCCTTGTAAATCATAGGTTTTCTAAAAATAAAGCACCCAACGAATAATATATCGCCACAATAAATAAATATATCCCCACATTCCTGGGATATAAATATTTCTAACGAACCTAACTACCTTTGGTAGTTTACACGATCTATTACTCTTCGAAATGCCACTTATTAGTCATCACTGTAAATATAGTGAAGCTAGTTATGATCTAAAAATACGTAGTTAGGTCTAAATTTTAATTTAAGTTCCTTATAAATCAAAGGTTTTCTCAAATTAAAGCACCCAACGAGTGTAATAAATAAATAAACACATACCTTGGATCGCTCAAACAATGTATAAATATTTCAAACGAACCTAAGGACCAGAAGTAAACTTAGTTGATTTACAGAAAAATTCGAATGCATTGGCTTGGAAGTTCCCCAGTAATTCTATCCGTTGTAATGCTTATAATTCTATTTCGGAATAATCCAAAGTACATGCGTATATATTTCAAATCGTGTAACTTTCCGTGGGATTTTGATTGGCAGAGATTCCCTTAGAAATGTTCAAATAATAAATAAATAAATACTTTAGAGCGAGCACCTATAAACTTTTATTTGTGATATTCAATCTATTGGGAAAGCTGATAGCTCATTGGCAGATCTATAAATCAGGCGATAAGATAGAAACTAATTTTTCTGGACTGTTTTTTTTTTTAAAGCGATCATCCGGTTGCGAAATTCAATTGTTTATATTCGCAAACTCGGATCGCTGGCCACTGAAAATCTGGTCTCGAAACAATTGGCTGGATATATTTAGCCAGAAATTATTATTTTTATTTACAATTGGATTGGCGCTCTCGAGAGTATAAAAATACACGACACAAACATGAGAGCGGAGGGGCACTTAATAAGTTTTTAAAAGGTTTGCAAAATATTGTTATTTAAATATTGTTATTTTCGGACTAATATCCTCACGTTGTCTGACGCAATTTCCGCTGAGGTGAGACTGTCTTTTCACGCCGAACCGTCTTTGTGTCGGGCTCCTCAGTTTCTCAGCCAATTGCCGTGCGACCTTCTCCGGTGACAATGGTCCCCCGATTCAACCTCCGCACTGAGAACTAAATTGACGCAAACTGACCCTCCAACCCGCCATTGTGCAATTGCCCAATATTATACAATTTAATATCCAAATTACAGCTGACACCAGTCTAGTATAATTTATTTAAATGCAGGTAATTCGAGAATACACATAAACTCCGTGTTTATAAGGGCTTCGTTTAAAATAATACCGCACACATATATAACTTATAAAAATTTATTAATTGCACGAATAATACATAATCTCTGGTTTCTTTTAATTAATAATTAGTATATGATATATACTCTAAATATGAATATTTAGGTAATTATGTTATACTCTCTAAATAATTCCTGGTAAACAGCAAATAATAATCAAATTACAAATAGTATTATTTTGACCTTTCCGAAATTAGTTTTTAGACTTTTTTTCGGTGTAAACTGATATTTTAAAACTGCGCCTTCACAAAGTGAAAAGTGTGCCCGGATAGCGAGGGCTCCGTTCGTTCTTGCTTTCTAAATAAACATTAATTGTTTATAATGTACGCTGTTCAGAAAGTTCCCATGTGTGCTGTACCTCTGTTGAGTGTGCTGTGTGTGTGTAGTTGACCGTCGTTTCTGACGCTGAATTGCATTAATTTGGCGAGGGTCGCCTGGGCTTTGGTTTGGGGCATAACTTCGGCTCGTCTCTGATTTTGGGTGCTCCCTTTTCGTTGGACTGGCGAAATTGGAGCCACCTTCCAAGCGACGCGCGCCTTGAATTGAAGCTTAGCTCCTATGCATAAGTTAAGTCGCGTCTAGCTGCACTTTGGAAGGTTTTTTATTCTCAAATTAACATGTCTACGCCAGCGAAAAATTCCGTTCCGAAGGGAATTGTCTTCGCATTATACATACGGAATGGATTTCACCGTTACACTTTTTACAATTCGCTGCAGAGACACGCGCATGGGCTGCAAAAAAGGGGGAGGTCGACTTTGACGATAAGATTAGCGGTTGATTGATAAGCGAAAAATGTATATATATTTACATATATATATATATTTATATGTGTTTATGGTTGGGAAACATGCAAGGCGTTGAAGAAAGCATGAATTCCCGATACTGTAATTTTAAGACTATTAAATAAATCGTTTTATATCAATCGTTTTATATCACACTATCTTCATTTCAATATCTGAAAGAGATATGGAAAGTAGTGTTTTGTGTTCAGAAGTGGTAGTTGTCAAAGCAAAGTTTTGCATCTATAATAATTCAATATTTGAATATTCTGTCTAGTTATTCTATTCTAAGATACTTTTGAAAAATATTCGGGTAGTGTATTTTATAAATACAAAATATATTTTTTTTAGTTTCCCGGGTAGCTTGTCAGCCCTATATAAAAACATGTTATTGTCCAGATAGATCTGTATGGGAAAAACAATCCTAGTGGAAATTTCCGTCGATTAGGGATGTGAGTTTACCTGCCCCTTCTGAGGATCATATTTTGCGACTACCCTACTGAGCCCTGAACTTTGCCATTCACTTTTGTTTTCCACCTGCTGGCTGCATGGACCTGAACCCGTACCGGAATCCGAACCCGAACCCGTAACCGTCCCTGTCCTTGCCCGGCGCTCTACCTGTCAGCGCAGAAAATGATTTGTTATTCAAATGAAATGCGTCTGTCCGTCGATTCTTCTGACGGTTGCCAAGCCGCTTGTCCGCTTGTCGCCTCCTGGTTTTGTTGTAGCGGCTGTTTTGCTTGCTGCCTTCTTGGACATGCGTCAATAACCGCGGGCGATTACACCTACTCGACGTCCTAGTGTCCGTCCGGTCAACGTGTCGTATACGTACTGCGCTGCCCTGCAGATATGCTTGCTTGTATGTGTGAGTGACCGTTAAATGTGCACTTTGTCTCCGTCCCTCTTGCTCTCACGCTATCTGCCGCAGCGTCGGGCATTATTTTTGTTTTGCTTTATTATCGCCACGGATCTCTCCCTCGGAGAGCCTCTCTGAGATTTGATGGCTGTTGCCAACTACCGCTAATTTGGTCAGCATCTGACTTTGTTTTGGCTTTTCGCTTGTGATTTACCCCCCGTTAAATGTTTATTACGAGTTTTGCACGCCAGGGAGTGAGTGAGTGTTGGTGTGCAAGTTCAGTTCGTTAGCTTTGCTTTGTCATCCGAGGCGATATCGCTTGCTCTCGCTCTCCCTTGCTCAGTCCCCCCACTCACGCCTCCCACTCGCACTCTCAGCAAACCAGACGGCCAGCTGGTTCTCTCGCTCTCTAGCCTGGCCGCCGTTCGCCTATAAAAGCGAGGCGAATTCAGCGAGCGCCGTTCATTCGAATTTCGCGGTTTGTTTGTCGTGCTTGCCACTTGGTCTTTCGGCTCTGGAGAAAACGAAAACGCAAACGAATCTGAATCAAATCAGTTTCAGTTCAGTTTCGCTTCCAAGTCCAACTATAAAAGTGCGCTTTAGTCTCTGTCAAACGATATAATTGAATATTGCTGTGGAAAACGTTGCATTTTTCATGAGCTCAAGCTAACTGTCTCTCGCATCGCGTGTGAAAAGTTACTTACAATTGCCAATAACAACGGTTAATGTTAATTTTCAAACAATTATAAAAAAGGTAATTTCGATTGTTTGGCTTACGCAAGGCCAACTACAATTACCAATACAACAAAAACAAGTTAAAACAACAAAACCAACAAACGTCACAACACAGAAATCCCAATTTGGATTTATTAATAGCGCAGAATAAATAATAAAAAAGCGCCCACAACCAATCGTTGCTGTAAATATCACAACAAATGTAAGTATTATTTCCGTGCCCAAAATAACTTGAATAAAAAATAAAATATAAAAACAGCCAGTCGTCCGTGTTCGAATGAGACTGTGTGTGTGCCCTTCTATAAATAAATAAATCAAATTAAATGCAACTAGTTGTGTGTACACACAATATGCTCCTCGCCTTGCCTCGCTCGGGATAAATTACAGCAATTTCGTTTTTGCGCCGTTGCCCCTCAGTCGGGGCTCGAACCGCAGCGAGTTGCACTCAGCCGCGACGCAAACCCAGACTGCTGCAGCAGAAGCAGCGGCAGCATGTCGCGGGATTTATTTTAAGCACGCGCCGCCTCTTGATTATACTTTCTCATACGATCCAAACTAATTATAGAACAACTGGCTGGCTAGTTGGCTGGCTGGCCGCATAACAACGCCGTCCGTTTTAACATGTCTACATATTTATATATTTATTATGATGCTGAGGCGGCAGTCATGTGCCTGCCGAGGATAGGAGAAAATACATATAAACATTTTTGCAACTTTGCCAAAATCGCGTCGACAATGTAGACAGGTCGTATACGGAATGTACTTATGTGTGGGCCAGTATTCCCCCATGTGGATAAGCAATTAACGTATCTCGCCTCCAATTCCAAATAATTCGCACATTAAAGTTTTTTAATTGTCCGTCCGTCGCCAAAAACAATTGAAACTACACGGATGACGCACCGACCAACATCGGCGAGCGCTCTGGATCTGTGATCTCTAAACATCGACCTCGCTTTGGTGTGGTGCTTTCAACCGGATTTCAGCGGTTTTTGCTACCAGCCAATAGTTGTTAATTTTAGCCAAGAATGTCGTCCGAGTTGCCGCGGAAAATGTGACTCGCACTTGACAGTAGGTACCTGTGTATCTATATATCGATCGGATTTGAATGAACCTCGACTTGGCTACAGTCGAGCTCACTCACGCACCTGCACCATAAGCTCGTTCACCTTCGCCGGCGATCGTTTACCTGGCCAGCATTGAACCCGTGCTGCCGCTCCTCGTTACATTTGATGAACTCCACTGACTCTGTGCTTCTCTCCTCTTCCTCTTTGCAGTGCCATCAACAGCAGCCAATATGTCGATCGCCAGTGTTCACGGTCCCCAAATCGCCGACATCTGCAGCCCCTTGTCGTAAGTATTTAATTTTGGATGTTGATGATCGTATAGATACCCATAGATCGCACACACATGATCATGATTCACATTTAGCTGGAAGTTCGAATCGCTGTGATTCGTTTCGTTTCGGTTCGTTTCCGTTTCGCACTTGCTAAAAATTCGCTGTAAACAATGTCAGGGTTGGTTCAATAGTACGGGGCGGAAGGGGAGGAATCGTATGGCTCATTCATGATTTCAGCAATCTTATCGATGCGGCCAGGGTGCAGAGTACACCAGCCACAAATCCGCTCAATACAACAGCAGGAATATATATGTACAATGGCGGGCCACACCTGCAGTTTGGCCACGACTTTGGCCCATTAATGAAAGGGGCCAGCACCTTCGGATCAACAGTTGGTCCGTCGTCTGTCTGTGTTTGTTCAAACAGGTCACGATCGATACAGCTAACTTGTAAAAATTCCAAACGGAGTGCTCATGACTTTCCAAGCTAAATTATTTAATATATAAAGCGGAATGATGGCAAATTTCTCTAAAATTCACTCGCTTACTAAGTGTCGGTTAGTTAACAAAAAATGTGTCTAAAGGTTAGGATCTTACCAGCTTACACCACCTGGCAGTTAACCTTTGGTTTATTTACCAACAAGTGAGAAAACCCCATTGTATTTCCGGCCAGCTTAACTGGTATTCAGCTACTTAATCACAATCATAATTCAAATAAGATAGCGTTTACTCCTTAGAGTGAGCACTGTACTCGCCGTCCTATCATTATCATTCCGCATTTTGGGGCCGCACAATAGCAACAAAAGCCGTCGCCGTCGCCATCGCTCACATGATCGGCGACGCAACCGCTCGGGTACAGTTGCCAATCATTTCATCCGCCGTCCTCCCCCGATCCCGCTCGCCCTGCCGCTTTGCCGGCACGGCGCTCATTATCATAATCACGCCAGCGCATGCCGCCGCCACCCACTTCGCAAGGTCACGGTTAACCGCCCGCTCGCCACGATTTGTCATGATTACTAATCACGAATTCCCCGCTCTATTCCAAATCTCTTGCAGGCATCACAATCTGGGCCTGTCTGCCTCGTTGCCGGATCTTGTGGGAAGCCCCCTGGAGATTAACATGGACAACGTGCTGACCATTGAGGAGCTGCGCCAGCACATGGGCTCCTGCTTCACCTGCGGTGTGTCCTGGACGGACGACCATGTGTCGCTCGACTGCAGCGAGTGCGGCGGCTACAGCCTGGAGCGTCCCTGTCCCCTCTGCGACGGCCAGTGCGGTGTTCAGTGGAAGCGCGACTTTGCCATGGTGAGTTTCCTTCTCCCTCCCTGCGAACGGAAACTCTGCGACTCGAACTTAAGTTCCTAGATTTCCTGCCATCATCATTCAGATTTCGATATCTCGAATTAATTGTTTGCTTTGCCAAGTCTCATTTTTGATGGATACTAATTAAATGCGAGTACGAAAAGTAAATCCGATAAATATCCGATGGAAAACGTAATATGCATAACACCACTGGTTGACACCTCAATACTTTTTTTTGATAAGTCAACGCAAATAAGCCTTTTGTAGCACTCAAGTCGTGAAAATAATATAATATATCTTGAAAGTACATATTTGCTAGATTGCTTTTCAATCAAAAGTACGGAAAGTTATTGCACAGTTAATAATGACTACGCTATATCTTTATAGTGCCCTGTTTCTCACATAAACGTTCGAGTTGTAAAAATTCCACTCAGTATTTGTATATATTTTGGATTTGGATCGCAAGACTAAAGTCAATTATTTTTATTTACAGTCCCATGCCTGCAGTCAAGCTCGCTGGGTGGGCGTGTGCATCAGTTATCCGGAAGTAGTGTCTGGAGTCCAGTTGCCCGTTGGAGGAGCCGCTGGAGCTGCCACCTCGTGTGCCGCCGCCGCCGCGAATCAATTGCGCCTGGCCCAGGAGCTGTGCTCCCGCTTGGAACAGCTGTCGACGTCAACGGCGAGCAAAAACGGACGCATCTAGATTGCCGACTGCCGCGTCACAGTTCCTTTGACAGCCAGACTGCAAAAACACGCCTCCACATGCACAGTCACACCCCCGCACAGCCATTCATCCGGATAGCAGATAGCAGATCCACACACAAACACACTGTCTCACCCGTAATTTAGGGCCTAATTGCTAAGCTTTTTAGTTGTTAGTTTTTATTGTTGTGTCGCGTTGAGTCTCTTTTTTGCACAATTCCCTTTCGTTGTATGATTTCATCACCGGTTTCGTTTTCGTTTCGTTCGTACAAATGTTTTAGCTGCTAAGTTAGTTCCTTTGTTTACCTTTTAACGGCACACCACACCTACTCTATCTGGGTAAAGACTTCTTTCTGCTTAGACTTAAGCCGAGTTTAGGCAATGCAGTGATAACGGTGATATTAGCCAGAAAGAATCGTGAACAAATAGTGAATTTATAATGATTATGGTAGCAAATGTCTAACGGTAGCTACTAAAGCATTCGACACTTAACAGCCCTTGTTGTAATCGTCTAGAGATTGTTGTTAACAATTAGTTAGTCAGTTGTTGTTGCTTTTTGCCTTGTGTCAAAGCTTGCTGATAGCAATGAGTTCCGCAGATCCGGAGGGCTCAGTGAGCGTACAAAGAATCTTCCATAATGTGCATAATGCTCAACAAAGTAACTACAGGATTGAACAGTCTCTCTCTCCGGGGGGGGGGGGGAAACG
>VNJU01003336.1:18680-28991 GCA_008042675.1 Drosophila seguyi
GGGGGGGGGGGGGGGGGGAAAGCGAAAGCGCCTGAAAACCGAACGAGGGAAAGAAGAGTAAATATTTAAGCAAACGCACAAGGAAACAATTGAAAAGCATTACTCAAAAAGTTGAAGATTTTCTGTGAAAATCCATATGACAAGTAGACAAGTTTATACCTAATATATACACCTATATATTATATTATATACCATATAAATCTGCATACAATATACATATATATATATATATTTTTAATGTAGAGATATGTTTTGTAAAAGACAAAGGCATATTTTTAAAATTAAATACTTAAACTATGCAAAAATCAAAGCAAGCATTATATTTTCCATTGTCAAGGGGCGCACGATTCGCGCTTCGCTCAACTTGGTTGCCATTGTCCAATAACGGGAGGCGGCACGCGGTGTAAGCCGGAATCTAATCAGCGTTTATGATCATCACCAGGTGGGCGCCGCCACAGCCATCACCTGCCTCGCTAAGTGGAACGCAAACACGCTTGACTTGTGATTCTGGGATTCTTCTCTCGGCCCAGAAATATATGACATCTTTCTTGGGCGCCATAAAGTGGGATTTCACCTGCTTTCGTTTAATTTATCGCTCTTTGTGTCCGTGTAACCGGCGCTGGTTTCGAATTTCATCACCTCTTGTTTGGGATTTCACAAAAATCCAACTCTCGATTTGTATTTTCGGTTTGTATTTCGTTTCGTTGTAATCGCTTTCCTTGTGGTTATTATGGACTCTTTGATAGCCTCCTCTTCTTATCACTTCTGGGAATATATTTTTTATCTTTGTTCTCCGAAGTTGTTCATTTATCAATAAGCGTTGTAGTGATTACACGTTTAATGACTTGTTTATGGACTTTAGATCACAGTTTCCTGGCTGATAATTGGTATCTGTCTCCTACACGTTTTCACTTCCTCTCATAGACACTCGATTGGTTTTCCTGGCACTAAGATTGGTTTCTACTTTTATTTTAATTGGTAAAGATCTCCCTCAATGGGCTTAAGCGTGACTTTTGGCTAGGCAGCAACAGAGACTGCGACTCCGGCTCTTGCAGCTCCTTCTACGTTGTCGGACATACCAAGCCGGAGCGTTGAGAGATACGAGACTACTTTCAGCTGATTAAAAAATTTAAATGTAGAAGGCAGTGCTTTGTATACATTGAATAACTCACATTTCTGTGCCGGATCCAGGTCCAGTTCGGGAGAAAGATCTTGTAAGGGCAAATGGGCTTGCAGCTCCTCCAAGAGCTCCGACAACTCTTGTGAGTCTTTGACAATGCTGCACAATTCCTCCTGCTGGAAATCGGGATTGATCTGCTTGCAAAGCAATATCTGGCTTATCACGTTGCCCAGATTGGAGGGAGCAGTTCGAGAGGGAGCTGCTTGAATAGCCTAAAAGACTTCATATGTCCGATACAAGTGCCTTCAGACTTACCATAATACTCGGTCATGTCCAGAGGCACTAGCTGTATCAACCGGTAGCTCTTTATCAGCTCATGCTGGAATTGTTGGGTAAGGTAAAAGAGGAGGGTTAAGTGCATTCTTTCACTGGGACTGCCCAAGCAGTGACGGGGCTGGGGCGTAATTAAATGGGCGGTGTGCTTGCAGGCGTCCACGCAGTTTCGTCTCAGCTTCCTGATTTTCTCGCGCAGCTCCGGGGAATCCCTCGCCTGTCCTATAAAGATGAGCAGCTCTCGAAACTGGGCCACATGGCAATTGATTTCCGTAATGAGCTGGAAGAGGGACACGTTAAGACTTAAGAACGCATATTCAATCAGTTTGGCGGTCGGCAATGGTAACGTATTAGGCTTTGTGACTTTCCAAAATATGTTTCCCATTTCCCAAACCATTTCAATCCGATATGGTTATGGTTATATCATATTATTAGCTTGTTTTACCTTCTGGGGATCCCTCGAGGGGATGAGCAGCTGTGGCAAATAAATGGATAACCTGTGGGCGATTATCGTTGAGTTTCGAATGGCCAAGGCTGTGCTGCTGGCCACACCCACAGCTGGCTTCTCGCCCAGCACGGATGCTGAGCAGTGGCCACTACTTCCGACATGGGCCATGTTTGGATGCAGACTGCAGCACATCCATCCCCTTAAGTATGCTATTATAAACCATGCTGCAGCAAGCTGTTGGAGTGTGCGTGGGTGTCCATGTGTGCATCTGGCGGAGGGCTATCTTATGTAAGCAAATTGCGGCCGTCCCGTCTCATTACCTTGTGTCAACAAGTCACGCCAGCTAAACAGCAACAAATGAGCCAAGTAGAAAAAAAAGCCCCCACAGACCCGACCCTCAAAGTTCCACTTTCACCTGGCGCAGTGCACCCCAGCCCCAGATGAAGCTATTATGAGACCAGCAGAGCTGCCATGAAGTGCCACATGTAATGCTGGGTTTTATATACTCTCTAGCAATCACCAATCCCTTCGCACTAAACATACACAAAAAATATATATACAAATAGAACGATTGATTCTTGTCACGTAATGCTCTGCGCATCTTCGACGAAATACTCTGTGATCTTCGGCGGCTTGTCTATATACATGTCAACGGAGTCATAGTCGATGGCTTCCAGTTCGTCGAATATCATTTGCTCAGTAATGCTGTGGCCGGGCTCCTGAAAGGGGATTTCAAATAAATATATCAATCAGCCTAATCGGTAAGCAGAACCAACAATTTCAAAATAGACCTGGATAGTTATTTTAAAACACCTGACTTGTCCCTATTTGGAAGTGCACTTACTATCTTTGCATATTTCCAACACTCTAATGCCCTATAGTTCTGGCCCAGTCGCAAGTTAATCAGCGCCAGGAAGCCCCACACATTTGGTATATGGCTTTCCATCCGCGTGCAGTTGGCGAAGCACACAATGGCCATTTCCAGGTTGTCCATCTTATAGTATGCTTTGCCCATTAAGTAGTTGGCCATCAGGGGCATCAGTTTGCCCATAAACGGACCGTCCAGCGCCTTGACGCACTGCATATAGTTTCCCAACTCGTACGATATGTAGGCCAGCCGTATTTTGCTCACTTGGAAGATGTCGCGTTCGGTCCCCTCCGTGGGTGGCAGGGTCAGGCTGCACTCGTAGTAGAGAGCCGCCTCCGTTAAGTTGCCTCGATAATACTCAACATTTCCGTTTACCTGTGCATTCAGGACAGCCTAGGAGTTAAGAAAAGAGTTAAATACTAATAAGCGTTCTGGTAAAGGTGTTGACTACTAAAACATTATTGTGTGTTTACGTTTCAACATTAATATCGTTGTAGAGAAATATTCACCATTCGATCTGCTTGATCGCCTTCTCCGAATTTGAAACATTGTAGCTTAATATTTCCATCCAATTTGTTTAGCAGGACGTCCATCTGAGTGTTAATCATATACCGATCGGCATCACTGCATAGATGCTCCATGCCGGCGAAGACAACCTGGGCAAACTCGTAGAGGCCCAAGCGCACAAAGCTCATGAAGACTTGGAAGAAGAGGTAGCCCCTCGCCGAAGAACAGATCGGCTCCAGGTTGAGGTAGATGCTCCACATGCTGTCCGGGGCCGGGGGAAAGCTGTGCTGGTTTCGCACCCGCTGATCCTCGAATCGCCAGCGGGCGAATGCGCAGCCAGGTTCGTAATTGAACCGTTTGTAATAACAGTAAAGGAGAATCCAGGCCTCCTGCTGGTGCGGATGCAGCTCCGCGTATAATGCTATGCTCCGCAGAAGACACTCGGTGCAGTCGGCCTCGGTTTCCGGGTTGTCGCGTGAGTCCACGTAGTTGATGTACAACTTTATCCAGCCCCTGTGAATGCCGCAAGTCGTCGATATCAGTGCGCGGGAAAAAGTGTCTATATATATCGGAGTGCCGATATCAATGGGTCGCTGCTTACGCTAAATAGTCATAGTTGTCCGCCATGTGATTCTTAGTGAAGTACGCCTTCGCCTTGTCGTACTCGCCACGCTCCATGTGCGCGATAAGCATTATGAAATGGAAGGCCTCGTCACTAGGGAACTCTCCGGTAATCTGGAAAATAGAGAGAGAAATGGGCCTATGAACCGAATATGTATCTCTGAGTGGGTATCTCTTCTTTAAGACATATTTCCTAGTGCTCCCTTAGTCATTGGGTATTCATAACCAGTTGTGTTAAATTTAAAATTTAATCAATTAGATAACATACCCTAACAGTCATAATGATCAATTGTTTACTTCCGATTTCAGTTCATTCATAACTGATATACTACCGGGAAGGGTCGAGTCATTTCTTTTCGTTCATATTCATAACTTTCACTCTAATCAAATTTACGAACAAACCTTGATTCACCTTCCGGTTTTACTGAATCGTTAGGTGTTTTCTTCCGAAAAAAAAATGTTGTTTTTAGTTGAAAATATTTTAAACGTAATCTATGCCTTATCCCTAATATATTATTTAGAGTAAAAAAATCTCTAACAAGAATCCGACCGATACAGATAAATATAAGATTATCTGGTTGCCTACCCTATTTATAAAAACTAGCAGATTGCTGTTAATCACAGAGTTTTTCTATAAAGCGCAAGTCCGGGGGTCCCTGTAACAGTTTACGTTTGATGTCACATTTTATCGGTAAATACTTTATCTGTCAGCTTAATTGAATCAGGCAGAACCCAGAACAAAATTTATTATGACAGTCAGAGTTATTACCCAGGGAAAGCATTGCAAACACCTTTTAAAAATAGCTCAGTGCGGTCAGTAATTCTAGTAATACTTGCTTGTTGATTGCTATTAAAAACTCACTCGCAAACAAGCCGGGACAATGAATACAATTTTCCAGTTAACTCAGTTATTGACCGAAGAAGTTATTAAATAAGAAATAAATCATACTGTGAGCTAACCTTCTCGAGAAGGAGGTTTGCGAAGGGCTCATCGTTCACAGTACTCAGCATTTTGATGGCGTTCAGGTGGTCCATGATCCGAGAGGTCATCAATTCCTTTTTGGTCGCATAACTATCAAAGCCTTCGTTGTCTGCCTGCTCCACCAGGGAATAGACACGCGGCTCCAGCTCATTGTATACCAAGGCGCAGAGATTCTGTGGGAAGAAGACGGGGTCAAGTAATGCGAAAAAAAAGGTTGCTGGATCCACTGACCGCAAACTCCACGCTCGTCGTAGTGGGGATACGTGTGTTGAACACGCTGCCCACCACCTTCATCAGGATGTTAGTCAGGTTCTGCACAGCGCAACAGAAGTACTGCTTGCGGTCCTCTATTTGCCTCACATTTTTCTCCACAATAAAGCTAATGCAGCCGCGGATGAACGCGTCGAAACGGGCATATGCTACTTGTTGGATGGTGGCGAGTGGCATGACTCTACTCTTTTGGTACGGCTCGTGGCAGGTGAGCAAGCGATTCTGCATGACAAAGCTCTCGTGGAACACCTTTAGTTCGTGGTAGATCTCCCCGATCGGCGCAAGCAAACACAGGCTAATGATGGCGAATGTGGATTGTTGGGTGGAATTGAAACCACTAATCGAATGTCGTGCACTGGCTAAACTCATTTGGGTTGAGGCCCTCGCCATAGGCTTCAATTTTCCCAAATATTCCAGTTGGACGGCGAACCTCATGGTTTGCACTGTTTCAAGGCAAAGGAAAAATCAGAAATTTCAAATATGTATGCACCAAATGTGTTGAAATAATAAGGAATTCTTCAACAAAGGGTTATTAAAGATAATTAATGACTATTCATTACATAAAGAAAGATTTTGAATATATGTATTGGACTAGTTGTCTTAGAATATCTAATAGATGAATTTCATCTAAACCTGTACTTACCTTCCGGGAAGACCATTATAGACGGATCAAGGACTCCTTGGAAAACTTTTTGGGGTTTAGCAGACCCATAAGTTTGAAAAACTTCCACCGCTATTACATACTGATGACATGTTACGCCCTGTGACAGAATATCGGCCATTTTCTGGGTAAGTATGTAGCGGTGGAGGGAGTTACAGACAAGGACCTCATCGTAGTTGAGGTCGATGCTGGAAAAAGACACATTCATGCCATCGGAGCAAGACAGTCCCGTGAAGAGCTTAAACATCTCCAAGTAAATGGAAGACTTCAAGCCGGTAACGTTCGGCGTGTCCATCGCGCGGCGAAAGGACTCAAATACTAGGTGGGGGTTCTGCATGCTGATGATCTGCCGCTCCAGGTGGCTGAACTCGCAAAGCGGTATATCTTGGTAGTCGTTCCGATCGCCCAGCAACTTAGAGCGGAAGCTCAATCGCACGGTCATTGACTCCACGTCCAGAAGATACTCATCCTTCAAGTTGTAGATGCTCTCAAACGACACGAAGGCCATGTTGATGAAAGTCAGCTCCCTGGCAATAGGCAGGAGAGTGTACAGGTGCCATTGTGAATGGACGGTGGAGCGCAATACTTCGGGAACATCCGGCATGGGGTACAGAAAGAGCTGTTCGCTGATCATGCTCCGCCGGTGGCCAAACAATTTGATTACGTCCAGGTAGCCCACACATAGCAGCTCTAGTCTTTCCGGTTCTATTGGTACGGGCTCTTCTTCCGTCTCGATGCTTTTCTTCAGAGACGTGTCCACATTGGATAACTCGACCAGTTCTTCTTCCTCGAAATGCAGTTCCTCATCCGTTTCCACAGCCGGCAACAGCGGGATCACGCGCATGTACAACTGGATCAGCAGCGGATTGTCGGCAGCATGGTTTATCCGATCCACATTGTCCTGCTGAAAGATCAGCGTGAAGGTAGGCTTGGAGCGAAATTCTGCATCGGGGATAATTCCATCTATATTGTAATGCTCCACGCATTTGACGATCACACTCTCGGCCTGCGTGATGTGAATCTCCAACGGATAGTCTGTGACCGGCAGATGTTCAATGTTAGCCAGCTGGACATAAAGAAAAACGTTCGGCGGCTGCGGCTGGGGCCCCAAAGGCTCCTCGTCCTCAACTTTCCCTGGGGCGGCTTTCTTTCCTTTTTTTGGCGGCATATTCTCGTCAAACTCTGGGATTGTGTTTTGTATTTAAAATCGAATTGGAACTCGCTTTTAACGCAAACACCAGTCGAAGCTGTCATATCGTAGAGCACAAAGTCACACGCATGATATAATTCTATTATTATGTACATACATCTAAAAACAGGAAGAAAGGCTTCGTTTGGCAAGCCCCGGTTTTTAAAGCCTTGCAGGCAAGTAAATATTAAAAAGTAAGTAAGTAAATAATAGTAAGTAAATGTAGAAAAACGTCCATGATTTTTTTGTAGAGCCTTTCAATTATTTTCAAATTAATGCTAATGACAAATTTTGTATATTTTCTGGACCTAAGAACTTCCCGGCTTCCTCCTGCTTTTTGCAATATACGTATTAAAGTAGAACTTTGAGAACATCACGGCCAAGGCCAGGGAGAAGGATCCGAACACATAGGCCACCGGTCGCGGAGCATCGCAATTGGGCTGCACCAATACGTTGAGGCATTGGAGGATGATGAGAGCGAACTGAATCAACTGAATAATGGTAATATACTTCTTCCACCAGATATGCGCCTGCGCCGCCGGGCTTATGGAGGACAGTAGATAGTAGGTGTACATTATCGAGTGTACTATCTGGTTTAGGAACGCCATGGGAACTACAGAGCCGCCGGCGCCGTAGAGTGTCGGGATTGCATAGGAAAGTACGACCAGGACCACATGGTGGAACACGTGCAGAAAGGATATCTGCTTATTCTTTTTGCGCAGCACGAAGAACACCGTATCCAGGAGGTCCATGAATTTATTGATCAAATATAAATTTGTAATAAAGCGCTCCCTATCCTTATGCACATGGTCCATGGGCAGTGAAACGATGCACCGCAGGCTGTAGGCTTTCAGGATAAACAGGAAGTGTGCGTACTGTTCATTGAGACTTGTGATTATTTAATAGTCTCGGGCGGAATGAATACTCACATATATAAAAGTGACTGTATTGTATACGATCTGAACTATGTTATAAGCCTTGATCACTCCACGCAGCTCAATGGCCTTTCGCTGCGCCATGAGCTTTGGACCCAGCTTCAGGACGAACACCAGGTAGGTGGTCAGCACTATTGCAGTGGGCCAGACACTGGCAAAAAAGGCCATCTGATGAGGATCTACTGGCGTAAGCATAGTCGTTTCAAGGACCTCCAAGGCCTCGTCTCCTTTCGCAAACTAAGAAGGTGCTGTGGCTACTAAATCGTTCATAGCTATGAAGAAGTATGCTTGTTTAAATCGTTAATTCGCTTTTTACTTAAGCCCGACGGCTTTGCTAGCGCAACGATTTCCATATTCAATTATTCGAAACTTGACCTCTTGCCACAAAACAAAAAAACCAGCCTGTAGGTATTAAGTCTTTTAATAATGGTGCCAAACAAGACAACTCTGATTCCAGGGAAATTCACAATTCCAATACTTTATTCTTTGCTGATATAACATTCCACAGCGGTTATTCTTCGAAGCTTTCATTTGGACGTTGAAGCATTACGATCAAGTGGCCCTTTGACACCAGGTCCGTTCTTGTTCGTGTTGGTTGTTAGTAGGCGCGACGGATTAAAATATGAAAAAGGAATAAGAGGAAGTGACTACTGGAGTGATGACAGATTGTTTGCTTGCATGGGAATTAAGTCGGTTAGAATTAATGTGTTTAGTTTAGTTTAGGGCGGATACCTACGTTGGATGTTATTATCCTTATAATCGTTAAATTTTCACAAAGGACCCTAAAGGGTTCATACAATTCAAAAGTTTTTCTACTCGGACGTGAAAGTTGAACTGGCCCAATCCAAGCACACCTCTGGCTTGATTCACAATGCATGAAAGATGATCAATAAAATCTTAGTATACAATCCACTCAAATCATCGACTATAGCAATTCATTCCAGCCGTTCACCGTGTAAGTCGCAAGCTTGAGTGCGACACGAGTGTCATTAGCTTGCCTTTATGTTTAATTAGTTTGCGCGGCACCATGTTGGAAATTAGTAAGATCTGTTTGTAAGTCCCACTGGCAAGAATCGCCCTTTTACTGCAGACAAAGTTGGAGCTAGTCAGAACTTTGGGCAGGTCGTTAATAAATAATGTAAACAACATGGGACCTAAATGGCTTCCTTTCGGGACACCAGAAGTAACCTTGAGAACATTAGAAAAGGACCTTTTGCGTTCTGCCATTTAGATAACTTGAGAGATAGATATGAAGATCAACCGGAAATCCCGTTAAATCGAGTTCACGAAAAAGGAAAAAATGGTAAACAGAGTCAAATGCTTTACTGAAATCAGTATAGATTTCATCTGTCTGAAAGTTTTTATGGAAGCTGTTTAGTAAAAAGGAAGTGAGCTCAAAAAGATTAGTTGTCATTGATCTTCGCTTTATAAATCCATGTTTTGGGATAGCCGACAACTTAGAGATTCCTCTATAGTTATTGGCATCCGATTTGCTACCTCTTTTTTTTTGTAGAGAGGAATATCAAAAGATCCCTTCCAAATAAGGAGGAAGTAGGAGGTTTCTAAGGATAGGGTAAACAATTTTAGAAGGTCGTCCGCACACACTGGCTTAACACGGTAAAGATATAAAAGAGTAGAGCTTTCGTTTAAACTAGGACTGAAAATTTACTTCTGTTTGGGCATGATGTAAAAATATATCTGATTTGAGTCAGAGTCAGCTTTCAAAAGAAAGCAAGAAATGTGAAATGGGCTTACGTTAACAATGTTATAAAACTGTTTTGGCACCTGAGAGAACTGTGCCCTGCAATGAGTCAAATAATATTTGTAACACTGCGCATTTTAACTCGGTAAAATACAGCCCAGAATTATTGTTTTAAAAATCCAATAATATCCTGTGGGATACTAAAATCACTAAGAACTACTAAATGGTCTCTATTCAAAAGTCGGAAGGAGATAAAGTGGGAATTAATTAGTTTTTTGGAGCGGATGTCGTAGAGGTCTGGTCGAGCCTGGGAAGACTTATTCCTAGAGGCCCCTTTTATTTTTCATCAGGCCAGAATTTGGTAGTGATAAATGCGATAACATCATCAGATGTCTGAGCAGGGGAGAGTCGCGATATAAATATCAGTTTCAAGGGGGTACTGCTATAAAGGCTTTCGGCGAAGCAGAATGCTTATCTGCATTGCCAATATCAGTAGTCCGGGCCCGACACCCTGGGCAGAGAAAATATCGGGGCTCTAAGGGGTCAATATTTGAGACACCCCAGGGGACAAAACGGATATATCACCGGGGGTACGGATTCTTTCACAACACAGTCGGATACAAATTTTTTTTTTTTTAACACTCGATTTAAAAACTCTGAATTGATCCTGAGGTC
>VNJU01003337.1:0-11487 GCA_008042675.1 Drosophila seguyi
TTCAAATTTTCCAGCTAAAGCCCCCGTTACATTTCAACAAAACCCGTCTAGTTTCCAGTTCATTCGCTAATTTACTACCGACATCCCCTAATTAATCACCAATCTGGCGACCATAAAGGCTATGCAAATATCACGCATACGCCGTGGGCGCCAGGCAGCAGCGCCATCTGTCGTCCATTTCTGGGCAGGCATTGAGGCGTGAAGCCAGAACTACCCACGTCACATTCCCATTCACATTCACAGCCACATCCACGTCCATGGACTAATGCCGCAGCAGCCGGCGGCATAGAGACAGGGACAGGGAGAGATTTTCCGATTTGTGGGAATGACTTATGGAGCACTTTTGGGTGCCACGGGGGGCGGCGAAGGGTGTTTGGAGGTATATCCCTTTTTAAGGCACCTTAATCATGGCAAGGAACTTTTGCCCCGGCACAAGTAGTTGGTGGGGGTCCTAGGAGCCTTTTAGCTTTTTGTTTGTAATGAAAATTGACATGTCCTTCGTCGAATTGTTGCACTGACAGACGTGCCATAGTCCTGGGCTCTCTCTCTTTCTCGACTCCTCCTTGCTCTTAGGGCTCTTCCTTCCCCTTCTCGGGATGTAGCTGTAGTTTGCTTTTGTTTGGTCCCGACGCTTTGTCTTCGCGCTGTTCATTTACCGTGGGCCATTCACAAAAGGCCGTGGGCACGAATCTACCCTCTGTGTTGGCATATCCCTCAATGCAGCCCCGGGCAGGACTTGCCTACCGTTGCGGAGGCACCTTTGTGACGAAGATGTATCGGCCTGTTGGAATCCCGAGTTGTGACCGAGCACACGGGCTGCACCCCCCTCTATTCCCAACTTGTTGATGAATTAAAAATCAGCAAACACCGGGACGAAATGCGCTTTCCTGGAGCCCTGAAGTGGAGGCTTTAATGGATCATGTCAGTAATTGTGGGATTAATTTTAAGGTTCCACTACAGCCGAGTGGTTTCGTATGTTTTAGGGTAATCTGAACTGTGTAATTCATAGAAAAGGATGTAGAATAATAATATTATAAATTATATTTAAAGAGCTTCTCATTTAATTCCTATTTTGCTGTCTAATTTTCTATTTACTTAATATCAATTTAATAAATAAAAGAAGATATTTACTTAAGAAACTAAATATTTCAGCAACTAATTGTTAACCTAAAGTTATTTGAATTAAGTGATTCCTTTAATATCTCTCTCTGGTATCACTTTCTTTTGAAATCCTTTTAATATTTGCTAATTCCTTGGACCTTGCGTTGGCAAGTTTTTTCACCTAATGAAGCCAGAGTGGAGGGCTCATTAACCCATGCTCGGACCGCCGTTGTCCTTTATGTCCTTTCAGCTCCCAGCACTATTATCTGCGTGTTATAAAGTTATCTGGCCGTCGCATCTCTTTCTCTTTGCTCGCTCTTCGGCCGGCGCCTGTGCCGCGGACAGTTCTCTTAATTGCTTGCCGCGTAATTAATTTAATTTCGAAAAACTTAAAACTGGCTCCAGCTCCGGCTCCTTGCCTTGTCTTCTGTCTCCTGTCTCCTGCATAATTAAAACAAAGCATCGTCCTGCCCCGGCTTCTAATGAACTTTATTAAAGCAAAGCGTCCAAGAAAGAAAAACTTTTAAATAAAGTTGAAGGAACAAAAAATTAATACGCCAATTTGTGTTACTCTTTTTTTTCCCCGGCATTCTCCTTCAAATCCTTTCTTGTTTTTGTTGTTGGTATACCGGACAAAAATTTTATTACACGGTTCAGTTAACAAAGTCTGCTATTGATTTCCTCTCCGCCGGATAGGTGAAAAGAAACCCCGGCGAAAAGGCAGCAAAAAAGCAGAAAAAAAAAAGGTTTTTGGTTTTTAATAAAAATTAATTGAAAAGGAAATGTTTAAAAAAAAGTTGGCCAACATAGCGGGTTCGCGGGGGTGAGGGGAAATGTCTGAAAAGTTTGATTTTTGCTCATGATGATGGAACGGAAACCCACTCCAAGCTGGGGAATCGAGCGTGCTATTAAATTGATTAATTGGTTGGGAATATATATTTATAGCAAGAAGATTGGAAGTAAGAAAGAGTTTTAATTTAATTGCATTTTAAACAGAGGAAAGGTGAAAGAGGATTGGTTAAACCCACAGGAGTTTATCTTGAACAAATAAATACATTCGTTGCAACTCTCACTGGACTTAATGTCAATTGTAGGAATTACCCAAGGCAAAATCCAGCTTTAACATAATTACATGGCGGGACTTACAGGATTACTTTTGATGACACCTTTTGATGTGATTCCCCTGGCGATGGACGCGACTTGCACCGGCAGCAACTTCATAATTTCAGACAGCCTTCACTCCGGCTTTTGCCATTCGTTTTCCGTCTGTCAATCCCGCCAAATCCTTTGCCACCGTTTGTCGCAGCACTTACATCGGATTGCAGACATTCCCCGTCGCCCCCTCTGGCAGCTGCTCGCTTTTATCAAAAATTAATATGACGAACTACTCAGACAAGGCTCCATATTTCCCCCGCGTCTGTGGAATATTTCCACAAAGAGCATAAAGATTTGCTGGCGCCTTTCGCATTTAATTTTGCAAGGAAACCCGGAAAATCTACCGGGTGTAGCAGGGGGTAGGTACTATATTCATGCATGTAAAAGTTAGAAAGACAGAGAAAGGGAGAGAGAGGGAGGAAGAATGAAGGCGAGATAGACAATGCCTTCTGTGTGCAACGTTCTCATTAAGTCAGAGGACTCAGGCGCCTTGTCAAGTCAGCGTAATGAAGCGATAAGCTGCTGACATATTGCCAAGTGCAACCTCAATCCATACATAGCCTCTGTCAGTTGCTCCCCCCTCTTACTTCTCCTCCTCTGTCCTCCTGCTGGTGCAGCAATTACCAGACAAACAACAATAACAGTTTGCCATGCAAAAATCAACGTTGAAAGTTCAACTGTTTGCAAATAATTTGCAAAAATCGTTTGAGCTTTGACTTGCTGTTCCAGTCCCCCTCCTTAACCCCCTGCTGCCGGATAGTTCATCTGCAGCTACATTGTTTGACACACATACCTATGTGGATGTATGTGTCTTCTTGCACTGAGGGAAAAATCTGTACTTGAATCAGTAGGGGGATTTCGAATGAGTTTAGGAATCTGGCTCTTAGAACTGGCTTGAAATAAGAAATATAAAATAAAATAAAATAAAATATATACTAGATTTAGTCACTTAAATAATTGTTTATATAATAAAGTTTTCTTTTCTTAAATACCTCTCCTTCATATAAATATTTATGTTTATATTTAACCTTCAATATACACTTACTTCTTGGCAACTAACAAATAATAAGTATTTGACTGTATATTCCTTTCTGTCTACAAAGTTTTGAGCTTTCTTTCATAATTTTTGTAAAAATTATCCTACTTTTTCAGTGTCTAAGCCATACACTCAAATACCAAAAAGCTGGGAGGCAGAGTCTTATCGGCAGTTGGAAATACCGTTCGCGCTCTGCCTTCTTGTCCGACCTCGCCACGCAACGCTAAGCATTTTGACTATGCCATATTTCACAATTGTACCAACAAATATATCCAGACATATGGATGCATTCACATCATCGGTATAGCTATCTCTATACAGATGTATGTATATAAACGAATTCGAGCACAATGTGCATATCCAAGGCACGCAGCCAATGCTGGGTAGCGAGTTATGGAAAGGAATGATAAGTTGAATTTTTATAGCTTAGAAAAGGAGTAAAATATTATAATATTTATATTAAGAATAATATATGTTGGAGTTAAAACATGGTAATTATATATATCACTTGTAGGCACAAATAAAATGTATATTTTGATTTGAAAATTGTTTGAATAGTGTCTCTGGTAGTGCGTAAAATCTCTGAAAATCTTTTTAAATTTTGTTTATTTGAAAGTACCAAAATTGATAAATTATTTAAAGGAATTCTATTTATAGGATTAAACATTATAACTAACAGTTCAGAACCTATTACTGGATATATTCGTTAAACGTTGAAGTAGATCCCAAGTTAAGGCAACCTTATTTCCCTTCCTGCGGCTGAGTAAGAGGTATGAATAGTGGAAATTTTCCGGTTTTAACCGCCATGCCCTCACATCGACTTGGCATTTTTGCATCAAAAAAGGGATGCCTAAGGATCCCCCGCATCTTTTCAGCCGCAGCTTCAGTTCCCAGTTTCGGTTTCAGGTCGAGTTCGAGTTCGAGGTGCAGCTGCCTCTCGGCTTGTTTATGGCAGCGGCATGTACATATGACAGTTGCATTCAATCAATATGCAGGCAGACGCATCCAGATCCATCCCAGCCCACTTGGGCCTGATTCTGGGGGTCGGAAAAGGGTCTCTGAGATGTCGGATGTGGGAGCCAGGGCCTTCCTTCTATGCATTTCGAGCTGCATACTTTTGTGCTGGCGCCTGTGACTCGGATTGGCATTCGCAATCGCATTCATATTCACGTTTCGCATCGAACATTGCATATTGATCTCGACGGGACTGGGAATTTAGCATTTTTTGGTAAGGTAATAGCTTGAAAAATATAAGGACTACTGAGGGTTGGGAAAATTGTAGGACAAACTTTAAGATATAAACTAACTATTGAAAGGGCTTTTGAAATATTATATTAAACAATGTAACCCTTTAAACTTAAGCATCTCAAGTTTGAACCCACTCATAGTGCTATTATTTTTTAAATTTTAAGTATTTTCTTAGGCATCTCTATTGCTTGAGGCAGAGTCGTCATACTCCGCATTGTACGAGCATCAGGGGCTTCCTTTCGCTCCTTTTGTACTGGAATTTATCAATATGCATTCCGTTCTGCCCGGCGATTTTGCATACTTGTGAGCTACCTTACAGCAGCGTTATTATTAATTTCCCGTGGTCCTCTTGTAAGGGTCCTTCGATGCCATCCCCTTTCGTGTCGTGTGGGGCGTGTCCGTGCTTAATGTTTGTCCAGTGCCACATGCTTGTAATGTCTCCTTTTGGCTGATATCCTTGTTTTTTTTTCGATATTTTTCATCTCCTTTTTTTACTTTTTTGTCCTTTCTGAGCAGCTTTTTCTCCCCTCAGGCCACTTGACATTGTGTCTCGCATTACCCCACCCATCCGGCACTTGTCACCTCTAGAATACAATAAAAGTAACACTTCAAATGCCAAGACACACTCTCGGGGTCAAGGTGAAGTACAAGGAGTGCTCCTTCGTGTTTGGACATCGAGGGGGAGGGCAAACTCTGTCATTCCTTGGGATTGTGGCAATATTTGAGGCTGTGAAATAATTTTCAAGGGAATTTTTGGATTTAATTGGAACTGGGAGTTCCCCTAGGCGAAATCAAGCATTGTTTTTCTCCCAGTCAGTCGAAAAAATAAGAAAAACAAGAAAGAAAGAAGGCGGTATAGGATTATTTCAATAATAACTGAAATTGCTAAGAACCATTTATTCACATAAAATATTTAAAATAAATACAGTTTATCGGCACCTAGATAAAGTGTAAAAGTTAACGTATCTTAGATGTATACGTATAGGTTTAAATTGTGTTTTTTAAGGCTAGAAAGTATTTTCTATACTTAGACAGTATATTTATTTGGGTATTTCCATAGACAACCTTTATGAATACTGGTGAAAAACAAATATTTGTAAATAATTTATTTAAAATAGTAAACATAGAATTAAGAATAAAGTATCCTTTTTCTTATTTGGCAGCTATTTATTTGCATCAACCTACTAACCCTTTCCAAGCTTCTTTATATATTATTCGCAATTTACACCTCAATTAGATAGTCATCAGTCCTTATACCTTTCAAATTTCATTAACTTAACGGCTAAGGACTGACTTAACCCTTAACCCGATCCTACTTACCCTTCTCCTAACCCTATTGAAAGGCCTTGCCATTTCTCATCTCTGGCTTTTCTTTTATTTGGCTGCGTTAAAAGCTTTTTTAAGCCGCTTTTATCAGGTCTTTTATGGAGACCCACCTCATTTCTCGGGTTACGTATAGTACAACTCTTTTGTTTACTTAGGCATCCATCTCTCGCGTCCGTAGGCCTCCCTCAACATACACACATGTCATTACAAACAAATGCCACATCCTCGGGCTGAGGCCATTTGAGGTCTATAAATAAAACCCAACAATGGGTCCCCGTCTAACAGATTTCCTACGTCCCACCCACTGAAGAGACCCACCTAAGGCCGCCTATTTCCCTGCAGCATGCGTTAACGTAAAAGATTAAATTCGTTACACGAGCAAAGCCCAAATAAAAAAACAGAAGAAGGAAGGTTTTAATGGAGTGAATGGACTATGGGATGCTCACTGGTGGTACTCAAAATATAGTTAATTAATTATCCTTTAGCATTTAAAAATAAACACAGGCTTAAATAAAATTAGAGTAATTTAAAAGTAGTTTCTGGCTTTTTTTTGTAAGAAAATATGCATACTTTCACAGCTTCAATATACCCTTGTATTTTACGAGTAGTGAGCATAAAAACTGGTAAACAGGATGGTCCACGCCCCCCCTTGGGCTGAGATTCTTGGGAATTCTTTTGTGTTGGCGGGGGAAAACTTGCCACATTCTCTCATATTTTTTCTTCATATTGTTTCTTTCTCTTATTGTTTTTCCGCGTCAATTTTCTATTTGTTTTTGTGACAATTTCTTTTCGCTTTGCGCCGTTTCCTTGGCTTTATTGCTTTTCTTTTACTTTCTATTACACTTCATTCTTTCTTACAGTTTTTCTTTATTTTTCTTTATTTATTTTTATTTTTTGGTTGGTGTTTTTTGTTTTCCTCATTTTCAATGAACTTTTGTTTGACTTTTCGACTTGCTTTTGTTGCCTTCTATATTTATAAGTAAAAGTATTTTTTTTTTTAAACAAAAGGTGAAAGTTTCAGATGCTATTTGCTCTGGAATCTTTACGCTGTATTCTCTCGTTTTTCCCATTCTGTTTCGTTGCCTGTTTGGGGTTTGAGTTGAGACTTTGATTGGCATTAAAAGTGTTATATGAGCTACGCATAAGTTTTAATAGCCTTGCGCGAGCCGTCATCGTCACAGACAGACAGACTGCGCTCAGTGTCGTATAATTTTGGCTTTTCTTGTCCCGATTTTCCATTTCCATTGCGCTGTCGTCTCGTTCTCGTAATTGCGCTCGCTTTCCCTTTTTTTTCCTCCCCAACTGCAGCCCCTCTGGGTATATGTGTGTGACAAAGTTTCGGTTTGGTGCTTGGACTTTAGTGTCGGCCATAAAATACTTAGTCTTTGCGGGTGTGTGTGAGTGGGCACTGAGAAAAAAGGGGTTGATATAGGGGTCAGTAAATTAATAGTAATTATTTATATACGCATCTTTCATTGGGTTCATTGGGTAAAACGTGATATACGTACAAATATTTATATTAAAAAAATATTTATTAAAATAAAATATTTGAAAAATATATTCATTTCCCATTTCTTACAGTATAGTAGTTGAGTTTGGAATGAAAACGCTTGTTTTTACACTCTTTCCTTGATGTTTATTGTTATGCCATCACCATCAAGCATCAGTCGTAGCTTCATCATCATCGGCGGAATTGTCATTGTCCTTGGCGGTATTCAATCAAAGCTCAAATAGCCAGGATTAGTAGTTGAATTCTATTCGTGTACTTTGTGTACTGTTTTCATGTCCCTTTAATTGCTCCAGAATAGCTGATTTGATGGGTGGTTTTGCAGTTACGGCCAGGTGATAAAAGCAGACGTAAATAAAATTCTATTGTATTAATTGATTAATCCCCAATGGGGAAATCGAAATGGGATTTGAATTGAGTAAAGTAATAATTCATTGTAATGTACGCTAATTAGGGATTAATAACTAAGGCTTAAAGTTATGAGTTTATTCATGAAAGTAATAATATTAAAGGGTTAAAATGGGAACTTTGATTATTCCACAAATTTGTTATATGTACATTATAATTTTTGCACTTACAAATGATAGAGTTTTCTTGTAGAATATTTTGTATTCTTAAGCTCATCTTAAGCATGGATTGTACCAGCAAATAAGTAAGCTTATAGCTAGTAAAAGGTCATTATCTTGTTTACTTATTTTAACTAAAGCTTAGATTTTCCAATTTAAAATATACAAAAATCAAAATCAAAGTAATTAACAAAACCAATCAATTAAAAAACATTTGTGTTTTTTTTTCAATCCTTTTTTATTTGCATTTTATTGTAAAACCCCATAAATGAAACCCTCAATAACTTTTAGGCAAATCCAAATGAAAAGCTCTCGAAATACACGAGTAAACTTTTCATATGACTTCAGCATATCACACAATCAACAAAATTTAGCTTTCATTGCTTTCTGCCAGGTACAATTTATCAGAAGTTTCATTTCAATTTCCCCAAGGTTCCTTCGTCGTCCTGAACTATCCCTTCCAGGCCTTAACCCAACTAAACAAGGAAAAACTTAAACGAGCAACAGCTTCGCATTAAGCAAACAATTTGCTTCTCATCGTTTTGGTTGCTTTTGTGGTTCGAACAGGGTATGAAAGTATATTTCACACTCTTCTTCTATAGGATGATATCTATATTTATAGTAAGAATATTTAACCATAAGACTATTTATTGATATCAAGACAAAACTCTTAAGATGGGTTTTTAATTGAAATGAAATTGAAAGGTTTTAAATTTTATTAAGAAACGTACATAGGTTAAATTATTTAATATATGTTTTAAATATTATAATAATTAGAAAATAGCTTGGACTCCAATCAGTTTCAGTATAGATTTTATTTAGTTCTAAATATGATGTGACCGTCCCAATTTTTATAAAATTTTTGTGTAAATAGATACTAACATAAAATGAATAAATATCTAACTCGAAAAGCATTACCCTCTTCGGTGTTCGTTTAGCGAACATTTTTCTTGTTCTGTTGTATTGTGTGAAAATTTAACCACAGCAGAACGAAAGTAACGGCAAATCTCACTTTGAATATTTCATGAGTTAAGTTTCCATTTCATTGTTTCCACAAAATTGTCTTCACTGCTCTTTTACTCGCCCTCTCAATGCGTATTTTCAAATTGTTTTCGCAGCTTGTTTTTCAAGGGATGGGAAAATATTACTGCGAATTTCAAATGCAATTTGCTGCACTTTAAAGTTGTCTTCCTTTGCCCCCGAAAAACATCTCTGTGCAGTTTTTTATTGTTTATTTTGCCATTGCAGACACGTACGACGAGGAAAAGGAGCACTCGAATGAAGTTGAGACACATGGCTGGCAAAAAAGTTTGCCATTTCTGCATTTCCCCCATTTTCCCTGCTGCTGCCTTTTCTCTTCTGGATATTTTTCTTTTATTATATGATTGCCATAAGTTTTTGTCGCGCTTGCTTTGCTTTGTGATGATGTGATTGCAAATATATAAACACGTTTAATGGCTCGAAATCTAATGGCTGTTGGCTCAGAGTTCCTTTGTGCTATGAATGAAAAAGAGTTTGTAGAATTGTGAGATACAAGTATTAAGCTTTATATATCCTGTATCATGACTTTTTAAAGATCTATTTTTGGTAACTTGGGGGTACTTGTTATTAGGTTTATTATTATTCTAGGAAATTATTGAAATCAAGAGGGCCTGGTGTTAACTGGTGTCTGCTGAATATTTAGTCCAAATTTGGTTGGGGAGAAGTGATCACCTACAGTTCGATTTAAAAACATAATTTTTGTACATATTTCGTTTGGATTTTTCAGGATTTTAGATTTTAGATAGGTGATACGTACCCGAAAATTTTAAAAGTAAAGTAAAGGTCTTGCGTTTAGTCTTGTTTTAATTGCAAAGAAAGTCCAATTTAATTATTTCGCAACTTTCCCCTCTGTAGATGCCAAAAAAGTTTTATTCTGTCAGGGCGGACAACGTGTGCTTCACGAAACACCACCAGGGCCAGTGGTCACGGTTCCAGATCTTAGCCTGGGTCGGTTCTCAAATAAACACACATCACTACCAAATCGAGGATCTCGGCACCGGAGCAGCTTATTGCTGCCTTATGGACAAGCTCTTTCCGAATACCATTGATATGGTCAAGGTGAAATATCTAGCCAACCAGGAGTACGAGTTCTTGGCCAACTTTCGACTACTGCAGAATGCCTTCGACCAGGTCCAGGTGGTAACACAGATACCGATGGCCGAACTAGTAAAGAGACGTTTGAGCGACAATTTGGAGTTTGGCTGCTGGTTTAGGCGGCTCTACGAAAGAAACTATACAAAGCTTGTCCGACACGGCTACGATCCTGTGGCCGCCCGCGGCAATCAGTACATAGGGTTGGGTCCTTACCAGCCGCCCACAAAAAGCCAAGTGCAGGCCATGCGGTCTCATCGGCGATCTGTCAGAGTGTTCATTAGCCAGGATACAGTTCCGAAAAAGGTGCAGGTTCATTGCATTGGATCCAAGATCGGTGAGGGTGACCAGCTTCCTGCTGAAGGATTTAAAAAATAAACAAAATAATTTGTGTAATAAAAATTGTCAAACATCTATTTCTAAAAACGGTATTAAGTGAATTTTGAAAGGGAAACACTTTTAATTTAACATTTTATTTAATCTAAAACTCGTGAATCTATTTATTATTTCATTATTTAAACCATATTCCATTCATACTTAAAATAATTTTCTTAGTGCTATTTTTAAATGCATTTTTTCCGAAAAATCAAATTGAAAATAACCATAACCAAGAAAATAAATGCATAAAAATGCAGTAATTTCCATTTGGTTAGTATTTTTTGTTCGTTTTTGATAGGCTAATAAATCTGGAATCCGAAGTTTAAATTTAAAATAATTAATTTTTTTAATTTAAAATTTTTTTTCTGGCCAAACATACCTAGATCTACTCGCCTGTTGATTCTGATCAAGAATATATATGGCTTATAGGGTCGGAAACGACTCCTTCACTATGTTACATCCTTTTTACTTAAATTATAACACCCTTAAAGATAATTATTCCGAGCACTGAAAGTTACATTAGCTCTTAAAAATTAACATTTTTATTTTGTTAAATCCTTAAAAATAAATATTAAAGTTTTGTCTGGCCTTTCACGGGATTGATTATCATTGAGCTTCAATGTTTCCTAGATTAATCCTCCTTTTTAACTAAAATAAAAAGAAAGGGATAAACGCTTAATTTTATTAAAATCTTTAAGTATGTATCCAGGGTTTTCCTGCCTTTTCTTGGTGATCCTCAATGTTCCTCAGATTAATCTTCATTTTTAACTAATACAACTATAGCTTAGCTGAAATCAAATTAAATATAATCACTGATTTCCATAGAATAACGTAAGAGTTAATTATTGTTTTCCATTGCATAACGTGTGGCTGAAACCCATGTTAAAGGCTTTCTTCTACTGTAATTTTCCCATTTCTTCACGGCGGTCATCCATCAAGACATATTTATTGGGGTTGCAGTCGCAACTAACCCCCATAACTTACCGAACTCACTCCCACACACAGTGGAATTTGCAAAGACACACACACAGCGCCGA
>VNJU01003338.1:0-137953 GCA_008042675.1 Drosophila seguyi
TTTATCCCACATCCCTATCCCTATCCCAGTCCCAGTTCCTCCTCCTCCCACCACCCAGTTTCTCATAAAGGTTTTTGCTGCGTTGTAGCCGATTGCTTCCGGTTTCCTGTTGAAAGGAAGTTTGAAAATTGACAAATGATTGTGATTGTGTGCGTGGGCGCGCATGAGTGTGTGTGTGCGGAGCGGAACGGAAAGTGCTGTTTATTTTGTAGGAAATGTGAGAAAATTTAACAATATTTCGTTTTTGTTCTTGTTTGTGTTTTCCTTTGCTTTCATTCCTCGAGATTTTCGCTTTTATCCCAGTTTTGTTTATCGTTCTTTTGGACTTTAAATTGTTGATTTTAATTCATTTTAAATGTGCAACTGGCTTTGAGTCGGAGCCTTAGCCGGACAGCGGAAATGTTGCCCATTGCCCACTTTAATGTTTTTTTAATGAGGCCACACCACCAAGCCCCGACGTCCCGGCCAGCTGCCACTCTTCCTTAGTCCTGCCTGTCCGAGTGCGTCTTGTTTTGTATTTAATTTCGTTTTTTGTTGCCGCCGCTGTGCTGTGTCTTGAGCTGACGCTTTATGCTAAAATAATTAATCATTAGCCGGCGGAAAATATGCGAGGCCGAGACCGAGGCCGCCACTGAGACTGAGACTGAGACGGAGCCTGAGACCGTGGCGAGAGCAGCTGCGGCGCCGTGTAATTGTTGGGGCTGCTGTTTGCTGGAAAAAGTATCGGGAGAGCGGGATGGGCGCATCGCGCGAACATTAAAAAGCTGCTGCCAGTTTTTAGGCTGGCCCCCGAGGGAGGGTCTCGGGGGGCTGTGGGGCGACAAGTTAATTTATCAGCATTTAAACGCCTGACAAGCGGCGGGGTAAAAAATGTATTACCACAGGCACGGTAATGCATTACAATTTAATCAAAATGTTTGCAGTATTTATTTCAACGACTTAAAGTGCATAGGTAAGGTGATTTTTATACAGCTAAGCTGCATCACAAATTTAACTTAAATGGACTTAAGTTAAAATTTAAATTTTATGCAATTTAATTTGTTTACCATTTGATCCATGAAGCTCTATCGACTCGTGTTTCTCTCCAAGTCCTTGGAAGTGGTCCTCGATTAAATCGTTGAGTTGGCAATATTTTTGTGACACAGATCAAAGAGCATGAATGCTGCGTTTAAGCTTATTTTTTTACGTCTTTTATATTTTTGAGCAAAAACAATTCATGATGTCAACAACTTGTTATAAATAGAGATGGGCAGGCACTTTCGATATTCCATAGATAATCGATAGACAATTTTTAAATTAAGTTTTCGGGGCGAATGGCAAATGTTTTTTTTTATTACATACTTCAAATATGTATTTTAAAATTTCTGAAAGATAGATGATGATCATATGTATCAGTAGAACCACACAATAAATGACTGAAAAGCAAACTTTTTGAATACTGAAAATACTTAAGGTTTACCGTACATAACAAATTACAAGGCTTTCGAATCGTTTTCGTTTTCTATCCGACAAAGCTTATCGGCGATATATTAATGGCGTAATTAAGAGAATTCCATTTTTATTGCCATACACATTTTTATCAATCGATAGTAACTTTTGCCAGAGCTTAGATGTCATTGGATACTACGTCAAAGCCTTCCAAAGAAATTGATTGTAACGTCAACAAGCACATTTTAAGCCTCAACAAACCAGAAAGTTTAATAAGCTTCGGGACTCCGAGCTAAAAGTTTCTGTGCTGTGAATTTTTAGCTAACAAAAGAAGTGAGAAAAGTGTTCATTATTTTGTTAAATTCATTATTTATTAATTTGTTGTGCTGTTGTTGGACTGCCAATAAGAAAAAATGGATCGTTTTCCCGGGTGGAAGCCCGAGCCTCGCAAGGAGCCGTTGCTGCAGCCGGTAAATGGAATTGTCCAGCCACCGGTCATTCCACCGCCAAATCGGCCGGGACGCAGAACCAACGTCCTTGACTGCTTTAAGACCATGCTGACTGCCATCTGGAAGAAGCGCTGGGCGTTCCATTTCCACTACCCCGTAGACGCTAAGGCCTTGGGTGTTCCCGAGTACCACACGCTGATCAAGCGGCCAATGGACTTGAGCACAATCAAGAAGCGGCTGGCCAACAAGTACTACTGGCAGGCCGACGAGGCCATCGAGGACTTTAAGCTCATCTTCGACAACTGCATGTTGTTCAACAAGGAGGGCACTGTGGTCCACCAGGCGGGCCTGGAGCTAAAGAGCTTCTTTTACAAGCGCCTGGGCATGATTGATCTCACCAACGAGGAGGAGGTGGCCGTGAAGCCTAAGGCAGTCAAGCGGAGGTCGGTAACACCTGCAGGGCGCAGAGGTCCCGCCGCCGACACACCTCTGACTCGGTCAAGGAATCGGTATTCTGATGGATTTACCCCTAATCTTCCCAGCCTGAGGTCTAGCTCAGTGCCTATTTTCTCTTCGGTGTATCCTCCGAGTTTCTCAGAATTAATGCCACCGCCACCACTGCCGGCATCAATGGGACTACCACCGCCGCCGCCACCACTGGCACCACCACTGGCACCACCACAGCCGCCGCTACCACTGACACTACCACCGCCACCGCCTCCACCTCCATCTACGCCACCTCCCCCGAAGATTTGTTACAAATCATTGGACCAGGATATCGAGCGGAGCTATTGCAAGGCGCTGATAAAGATTATGGTTAACGTGAAGAATCGCCCCATGACTTGGCCCTTCAATCGCTCAGACCTCCGAAGAAATTTCTCGGACAGTGACAGTGTCCCCGAGAAAAAACTTGATTGGTCCATACTGGAGGAGCACATCAACTCTGACCAATTCGAGAGCATGGATGGCTTCGTTGCCTTAATTCGGCAGATGTTCCGGGATGGTCTTCATTCCTTCCCCGAAGATGGTTTGATCAAGTCAACCATGATGGAGGCCATCTCGCTGTTTGATACCACGGAGGCCAGGATCAGGGAGCTGGTTGATGCTAAAAAGGAGATGGCGCGCGGTATGGTGGCAGACCAACTTAAAAAGCTAGAGGTGGAGGCGAAGAGAACTGGCAATAAAAATCCATACATGGTGCCACCTGCAAGGCGGGCACCCCCTACGATTTGCTACAAAGCTTTGGACAGGGATATCGAGCAAAGCCACTGCAAGGCGCTGATAAAGTTTATGGTAAATGTGAAGAATCGCCCCGTGTCTTGGCCCTTTAATCGGGCAGACCTTCGAGTGCATTTCTCGGACAAAGACTATGTTCCCAAAAAGAAGCTTGATTGGTCCATACTGGAGGATCATGCCAACTCGGACGAATTTGAGAGTATGGATAGCTTCTTTGCCTTGGTTCGGCAGATGTTCAATGATGGCATGCTCTCTTTCCCAATGGAAGGACTGGTTAGGTCGACCATGATGGAGGCCATCTCGCTATTCGATGCCACGCAGGTCAGGTTTAAAGAGCTGGCTGACGCTAAAAAGCAATTGGCTCGCACGATGGTGGCCGAGGAGATGGAAAAAGATAATGCACATGCTGCTACCCATCCAGTCCATGTTCCTGGAGTCGACCGTGGAATGTTTACTAATACTGAGGCAAATGGTGCCGAAGACGTGAGTTCAAGTAACCTACAGTCATGATCACTTTTTACCTTTTTGGTTTTAATTAACAGGCAAACAGCGTCTGCAGTTCGGCTTCCGATGAATACTATTAGCTATAAATCTTGTTTCTTCAATTTGCTAAGAGATTTAACCGGGCATGGAAATATATGAATATTATATCAGAAAACACTTTCCGTGTTTTCGGGATATATATAAGAAGATAAAACTGCATGGAAAGATGTTGCTCGTATATTAAACAGATTTTTACTATGAAATATTATAGCATTAAAGATAGCTTACTAACAATAAATGACTTCATTTTATGATACTAAAAAGTCCTAAAAAGGACGGCAGACGTCTTTGGCATACAATTATTTTTGCATATATACCTTTTAGCTAACTTCTTTTTTGCTCCCATAAATGAAGATTAAATGTAGCATTGATGACATCGACTGCTTCTGCTTAAAAGTATCTCTCCTTTGGCCTCCATATTTTCTGTCTCTCGTTGATTCATTTACCTTTCTCCCCTTGTCGATTTTTAAATGGATTTCTGTTTTTATTGATTTACGTTTATTTTTGCACTGCCAAGATGCGAAAGCGTCCGACCGAATATGCCAGAGATAATTAACCTTTTAAAAGGCTTCCAGTGTGCGGGCTGCTGTCTCAGGGACACGACTCCATCCGCTCCGGCCTCCGATCACCGTGTGTGGGTGTGTCTGCGTTTAACCTTTAATATTTTAACGAGCTATTTTAAAAATGGAAAACTTCGCAAACATGCTTCACTCGCCAGCTCCTGCCCATGTCCATGCCCACTGCCTGTGCCCCATGTCCCCGCCGTTACCTGTCCTTTTTCGTTGCTGTCGCTCCGACTGCCTCCTGCACACACACACTTCTGTCAAAATGTCAACGCAACTTACTCACACATGTGCCCAACAATTTTGCAGGACATTTCGCTGGAAATTCAACAACTCGGGCGAAACTCTGGACGTGGGCAGCGAACGCTTCAGCGTGAACGGTAGCCGCAGCATTTTAAAGTACACACCAGTCACAGATCAGGTAAACACTCCGATTCGCGGCCGGCCTCCATATACACATAGATATGTATATAGTTTGTCCACAGCGGAGACCGAAGTCAGCTCCGGGCAATTAAGCAAGAGCCGCATTTTAAATAATAAATAAATATGTATTTGCAGGATTATGGCACACTGTCCTGCTGGGCATCCAACGAGGTGGGCACCCAGCAGCATCCCTGCCTCTTCCAAGTGGTGCTAGCCGGTAAGTGTTTGCCAGAACGAGTGGGGAATGGGAGGCGTGGCCATCCAGGAAGAGGTCAACCCTGAGGTTATGCAGACCAAAAATGTAGGGAAATTAGAAACTATAATATACTGTTCTAAAAATAAAAGCAAAATGCTTGGCAGAGAATTTATGTAGGTAAATCAAAGCTTTAATTCTTACTTTAATATCGTTATAAAAATAAATTAAAAATCTAGGTAAATTTATGATATATTTTCTGTTTAACTAAAATTTGGGCTTCGACATTTTTAAATATATATATGGAATATAATTTGAAGATATTAATTGCTCAGCTTAGCGTCTATATAACTCTTGCATTAAATTTCTCAAATATGCCATTTAAGCTGATTTTGCAATATAATTGAATTTGATAGAGTCTGAAGTATTAAGTGCTAATATATTACATTCTTGTCTTTACTCTTAAGGTACAACAAGAAAACTAAAGCGACCACAAGCGACCCACAAATCATTGTTAAAAACATAACTTCTCTGTATAAAAGCGTTTGTGATTGCCTTGTAGTTCAAGGCACTCTTCCAGTAATTCTTTTCACCTTCGCTAAGGAATCGTTCCATTCGAGTAAGGCTCTCTTATGTCAGGAAAAATCCACGCATGAACGTAAACGAGATCCTTTCGGGGCTTGCCGTGCCGTCGGTCGTGCTTGTCGTTGCTTCATTACGTGCAATTTGACCTTAACATGTTAATGCCGCATGCAAACACAGACAGTGGCCCAGAACTCCACCTGGGGGCAAACATCCGGACGGTCAAACAGACGGACCACAGTCCCCATACCGAAAACCAGCAAAATCAGAGATTGGGCCATTGTGCAGTTTTGGGCGCTCCGGGGTAGTCCGGGGCGGGATGGGACTCCATGCTGAAAAAGAACAAATGATCATGACTCCCCTTTGTCTTTTCCTCGTTTCTGGCTGCCGCTGATGCTCCTGCTGCTGCTGCTGCTTGTTAATTTCCTGCGTAACGGGGCCCAACATAAATCTGATTCCTCGATGGCGATATGTGAATGTGCCTGGGCTTGTGTGCGGACTGCAAATCCCATTCGGCTCCGATTCCAATTCTGATTCCGATGGCAGCCCTGCCGAACGCCGTCAGCAACTGTACCGTCTTTAACCGCACCGAGCTGAGTGTTGACATCCAGTGCATTCCGGGCTATGACGGGGGCCTGCCGCAAATATTTGTGCTCGAAATGTTTTCAACACGCACCGGCATCACCAGGTAAGCATATTAATCAACTATAACTACAACAGCCAACGCCCATATCCGGGAACAGTGGCCAGTGGCCAGTGCACCTCCCTGCCCAGCCTGGTTGGGTCTTGATTTTAAGCCGCTTATGTCCGGCCCGGGGACCGTGAGCCCCCGCTTGACCCCGGGCTCAGATATGGGGCATATGTCAAACAAATGGCTCCATATCGTTTCAGGCATACACGATTCGCATTCATGTGTGTCCTTGGGCCTTAACCCCCGAGAGGGTAATATACATCGACCATATACAAGGCTTTAATCAAATGAGGCACTGCGATGGCTCCACAGCTAGGAGCTTGTGGCTCGTATTGGGTTGGATTTGATTTGTTCGAATTTGATAAGTGTTTTATTTATTTTAATTTTTGATATGATTAGACATGCAGCAATTGCCTTTAGTTCATGAGGTATTTATAAACTCAGCATGGATTATCTGCAAAAGTACTTAAGTTATCCTGATTAATTTCAAACCCACTCCGAGCTCATCAAGCTTCGATAGCTTAGATAAAACAGGACTAATAAATATGCCTCCCTGCACGACTGTGCGTTTAGCTGAACACCTTTCCACCCCGCAGCCACATCTCCCGGCCGTGTCTGTCTGGTCCTGACACCTCCCACAATGACATGAGTACCAGCATCATTTTATTCAATAATAGAGATAGTTCGGGCTCAGCAGGCACGCGATAGCAGTGGGCTCGTAAGTGGGCTTCAAGTGCTTTCACCTCATAGGATATGTATAAAGCACTCCGTGTAGGTGTGTAATTAGGCGTGAAACAGCCAGCTCTCGGGCAGGGAATGTTTGTCTTTAAATGGGCCCTCAAGCCATTGAATTCACAGTGTAGGACGGTGTGTATGCACATGTTATGGAAATGGGAAATCAAATTCATATGCGCACATAACATTATGGGAGGGTCGCCTTTATTCCGTTTTATTTTCCTGCGCATAAATTTGTGCCAAATATTCGGGCTGAATATCTGAGCGAGCGGCAGCATCTAATAAATATTTCTTATTAAAAACAAAGACATCGTCAAAACAAAGCAAAGCGAAAAATGGGGAAAAGGAAAACATGAAACCCACATTCAAAAGCGGAAAACGCAACAAACATCGCCATCAATGTTCAAATGTTTGGCCAAAATAAATATAGACATCGAACCCTAATATTTCAGAACTTTTCAAGGATAGGATTCCCGGGCAGACAAGTCAAAGCCGCATAGCCGCATTCGCCGGCAACGGCATCAAATTCAAATTGAGGTCATGATTGGAAAGAGCGCATATCTCAGGACGGAAAAAGTGCTTGGGGTTAGGAAAACATGCCAGCGAAAAACCCGTAAAAATGCCAAGGAAAAGGGGCTGGGGCGGCCGAGGCTGTGCCAGAAAGTATTTGTGGCATCGGCTTCTGTTCGGTCCGCACATTTGATTAAAGGCTTAATGCCCTCGATTTCCTGGCCATTTCGTTTGATTTAATTCGCAATCATCTCGGGCCTGACTGTCAATATCGCTGATTCTGATGCTGATGCTGATCCCTTTCCGCAGATTCAATTTGAGCAACGCCGAGGAGGCGCTCTTCTCGCTGGAGAACCTGGACACGCTGACCTCGATGATGGTCCAGGAGAACAACTCGCTCCGGCTGCGCATCTACTCGTACAACCAGAAGGGACGCAGCGCCGCCTATCTCCTGCCCGACTTCATAATTGGCTCAACAGCTTACAAGACAGGTGAGTGGCACTACCAGCCGTCGAATGGCGTCGCCGAAAAACGGGCAATTCGCAGCCCTGATTGATGGATGATGGTCGGATGCTAGGGCTGTGCCTTTGACAAGCCGCTCGAGCGGCTCACTCCCTCTCATCAGATGGGGAATTATTTGGGCTTCTTTGGCCCGGGCTTTGATTTGCCTGCTTCCATTAATCCCATGCAGGAAATGGGCCTCGTTCCCTGTCCCAGTCCCTGTCTCTGTCCCGGCCTATGCCTGTGACACCTGACAGGTGAGCGCGCTCCTCCGCCAGTCATCTGCAGTGCTTGCGCAATCAAAATGCCAGCCTGCAGCCGGCTCCCATCATCCAAGGGCGTAAAATATGTGTAAAATTACTTCGTGACAAGCCAGGCTTTGAACAGTGGGCTTAGAACTTTTCTTATAATTTTGATTTCTGCTAAGTAAACCAAATTTTACAAAATAAATCCAACAAGTTCCACCTAAAATATATTTTTAAAGTATATTATTAGTAATTGTGATGCAAATAGCTTATAACCCAAATCATTTATATTATAAAAGGTTATAGTATATCCTTCCACTGTCCGCCCATCCAATTAATCATTAATCGTTCACATACCATGGCCTCCTTTTGAAACTCGTGACATAAATGTGCTCTCTGCTCTTCTCATTTTCATGTGAATTTTCTACGCTAAAAATAAAACCGTCAACTGCCGACAAATTTAACCGACGGAACCGAATGCCTTAACTACCACTTCCATCGGCAATCAATTTGATGCGTGGATATGTGCTGTTGCGATGGCGTTGTCATTCTCGTTCTCGTTGGCGTTGGCGTTGGCGCTGCCTTGATGGCAATCTATCTAAAACACGATGATGATTTATGAACGGCGATTGTCAACCTGTAATTACGCGAATAACAACAAACAGACGACGATGTAACACTGACATTGTCGCCGGTGATTGTCGGCAGTGTCCTGACCATCATAATTATTGGTGTCGCCATCGCGATACGAATATTCGTGGTAACATTTGTGCACAATTTGCGGCGGAATCGCCATCATGGCGGAAAAGCCACCACCGCCGGAGTAACCGCTCAGCCCGGCGATGTCTTCAAGGTGAGTTGGATGGCGGGGGCTGGATATGGGAAGTTGGATTACATTCCCAGACATTTTCCGAGCAATTAATGTACGTATTATTTTGTCGTCGAACATTCTCCACGCAGGGCGGCAACTTGGAGAAGCCACGATGGCAGCACACGGACATAAAAACGAAATCATCCGAGGATTTGGTCGAGGACGAACGTGATCCGGACGTAATACCATCCCAATATGGTAAGATTATAAACAGTTGATGGCACACTTGCTTAAATCATGGCTCAGGAGTGCTTTGCCTTGGGAATTACAGCAGATAGAATTTTGACGTCACTTTAATTAAAGTGAAGATGGTTTATTTAAAGTATAGATAAAATACAAAACAAAGAAAATAAATTTCTCCCATTCCCCTTAAGATATCTGTTCAGTTATTGTCCTTGTGTAGGGCAAAGAGTAGTCGCCCAATTGTGGCTTTCCTTTTTAATGCCAGCCAAGTGGATCAAGTGTCCGCCTCGGTGGTTTTTTAGTGTGCACTTCGGACATTAAACTTTAATCAAATTTTATGGCCACTTTTCTGACATTTACTTTCATGTGTCCCGCAATCGCAATGGCAATTCGCTTTCTGCACATCCGGCTTCTTTGTTCTTTGGTGACTCGCAATCGTAATCAATCTCATCAACACAACAACAAACCAAACCGAAACGAAACGAAACAAACCAAACCGATCCAATCCAATCAACCAATGCAATTTTCCCTTAACCGTAAATATTTTAACGACGGCACCCGCCAATCTAACACCGCCTTCCCACGACTGAATCGAACGTGGCTGCGCTCATCAATAAATTTCAATCAAGCAGTCGGCGGCAGCAGTGCCGGCAGCAGCGGCAGCAACGCCTCCAACGTGGGCAGCACCACCGCCGGCACCGCCACGGGCAGCAGCACCTCCACCGCGGTGGTGGTCCCCGCGGCAGCACCAGCAGCAGCAGCATCGTCAGCAGGAGCATCCGCAGGATCGGGACCAAACACCGGCACTGGAACGGCAGCAGGAGCAGGAGTGTCGGCCACCGATGTCCATCAGTTTGCTACAGTCGCATCAGCGGGAGGCGGCCCTGCGGCAGGTGTTGCCAAGTGGTCACCCAATAGCAATGTGAGTATAAAACTATCACAAAGAAATTACTTTAGGAACTACTACTAGCATACTTTTGAGCAACTTTGTTTTAAGTAGAACTCCTTTACTTAGTCCCACTTCATGAACTAGTTTAATAATCTAAATTATTTTATAATATTAAATAATTTTCACAACTAAAAAACATTAGTGAGAAAATATATCATGAAGATATAAAAACACTCGAAAAATGGCATACAAATCCTAGGAAGAATAAAAGCTAATAAAACTGATGGAACTTGTATTAGATATTGAAATAATATTAATTATATACTCAATTGATTACCGAAACTAAAGGAAATTAAAGTGTATAAGGAGGGGTAAAGAATCCCAATTAAAATCTTGCTTTTCTTCCATAAATTCATTCGATTGTCACAAATTTTTTACTCTAATCAATTATAATTAAATTTAATATTTTTTGTTATTATTAAGTATTATTTACCTACCTCATCAACTAAATAAGTAAGTAATGAGCTTGTTTCTCCAACCACTTGTTGTCCGAATAATTAAATGGTGCCACATTCCTCCATTTTGGTTGAATGAAAGAAAGGACAATGAAATGCTGCTTGCATTTGTCTTTGTAATGCAATTTGATTTGGCAAGCTTTGTTGCCAACGAACTGAACTGTCTGTCTGTGAGTGTGTCGTGTCCGCTGGAGAACCAGGTAGCCCAGATGGTCCATGAATCCTGGCTGGCTCAGCTGGACCGTTTAACGTCTGTCAGTTGTCAGTTGTGGTTCGTATTTACTGGGCCACTTCGCCCAGGCTTCGAGAGCCCGATGTCCCTTTGTCCTGGCAATCTGGCTGGTGCACTGAAAGCAATCAACTACTCAAATTGTCAAATTGCTAAACAGGAGCCCGGGTAACTGGCAACCGGCGCCAGGCACCGGCTCCGGCTCCGGCTCCGGCTCCAGCACGGTGCCAGTCTCGGACTTCACAGTCAGAAGCCAAAAGCTCCCCGGACACCCGGCTGTATTAAAAAAAGCTTTTAAACTGTCACGGCTCCTTCGAATTTCCCACTCGTTCGCTTCCCGCTCCTTGCCACACTGCCACTCAGGTTATAAATAAAAATCCATTGGCTAAATCAGAGGATAACGTGCCAGGAGCCGGGGGCTCTGGGGTAATTGCGAGATTTTTAAAACACAATATATCATGTTGAGTGGGCCGTAATCAATCAATTTTGCCGGCACTCGCATTGAGCACGAATCCGTGAATAAGTCTTGTCTAGCTACAGCAAATTTTTCGGTTGCTTTTCCATCTGATGGATGGATGAATGAAGTGGCTACCAAAGTGGCAACAGGTGTGGCCAAATGAGTTATGCAGCTGATGTGCTCGCCAAAACCAGCAAGGTTTTTGAATTTTATGGTGAAATTCAATTTTAAAGGATGAATTAATTGTATAAAAACCATTGCAAAATTCACTGCCACTCTCACAATATTTTTGCAAATGTTTCTATATCTTTTTTTTGTTGTCCGCCGACCATTCATTCGAGATTAGAGTGTCGGCCGAAACACATTTATTTTCATTTCATTAAGTTCGCAATTAGAATTTATTTATGGGCAGGCCCCCGCCCCGGCAGGCATATGGCGCATATGAATATTCAAATATATATGCGTATATCTGTTTTATTCGTTGACAACGGTCGAGATCCCCGAAAGCCATTACCATAAGCTGTGCGAACGAGATTAGAGCCGGGAAATGGCCGTATGCACCGGCCATGACCAATTGACTGCCAGTCCGCGAATATATGTATATATATCACTAATCTGGCCAAAAACATTAGCCCACGCCCGATCCAGCCCGGAACCGAACCAATTTGCAATGCAGAAAAAAGCCGAAACCGAAACAGAAGTAGCTGGGAAATCAGCCAACGCTGCGGTTTTCCACCCCCATTTTCCTACGCCCCCAATCGGCCTACGCCGCACTGCACACAGCCCCGCCGCCCGATAACAAAGTATCCGAATCTGAATCACAATCCGAATCCGAATCCCAGCCCGAATCGGGATCCGGAGTTGGACTGAAAGAGAATTTTTGTTTCATTCTGTAAATGGGATTTTCTGCGCAGATTTCAATTACATTTAAATTACCATTCCGGTTGGGGGCTTAAAATGCGGTCGGGCGGGCGGATACTGATGCTGGGCAGCCGGCAATCGCAGCATAACTCAATTCGTTAATTAAATAATTTTAAATATTGCCAGCCATAACAGCCGAACATACCAGTTTGCAGCCCCGCTCTCCGGCACCTGAAATTGCGCTGAGAGATTTCAATTAGAATTTCATTTCGCTTTGCCGGCCAGAAAAATAAAATCGCCAAATAACAAAGATTTTTTCGTTGCATTTTAGGCGCTCTAGCTGAAACACGAGTGTTTTAGCATAATCGTCGGAGGTAATTGAATTGCGGAGGGGACTCGAGGGGTCCATGGAACGCCCAATTCTGGAATACTTCCATGCATTTTAATAACCATTAATTGACTAATGACCGCCTGTGACGAGGCGTTTTCAAAATGTTCTCATATTTTGATATTGATTTTTTGTAATTAAAAAAAAATGTAGCAAAAAATGCTTATTCAAAAATTCATAAATATTGTGTAGTTTCCTCGCAGTGCCAATGCCATCTGTACATTTATTTAATGCAATCAATTTTTATTTGATATGGAAACTTTTTTTTATAGTTTTAGCTTACTGTTTTTATTTGCATTTAAATTATTTATTTAATTTTTTATTACTTTTATGTTCGTAACTTTGATTGATTTTAATCAAATGTTCTATCCTGCACAGCAAGGCTTATACAAAGCTGATTAATCAATTTACTAAAATCCACCTAATTCTGTACATAAAGCATTATATATGTAGTTTGATATATAAGTATATATATTTATATATAACAGAATTAATTGACCATCTTCCTGTAACGAGAAATCAAAATGCTTGAACAGATAAGTTTCCAAGTGAATGCCTTTCCATTGCACTAAAACGCATAAAGATTAGACATTGAGAATAATTACTTTTAAGTAAGATAATTTATATGAACTAATTAACTCCATGAAACTATTTTCCGATAAAAATAATAAAATTATAATAATCATTATTAAATTTATTAATAATATATTTTGTAATGTAGTTTCTTACATAATGATTTATCATCATAGAAAACGTATCTCAACTTACTGTTTATCCCAACTTTAATATATAATCATTAAATTTTGAGACAAATAATAGTAAAATAATAAGAAAACATGGGCTTCAGCAAGCCATAACTAATTATCGAGTGCATTTATAAAACCAAATTACATCTGGCTCAAATAAGGACATATAAAAATTAGCTGGAAATATGTATAAGAAAAAGCTTAGGTCTTTGCTTTCTGATAATTTCTTTTTAAAGTTGACATAACTAAATCTCAGTTTAAAAAGATATTATCTTATTTAATTCGAGACCTTCATCAGTATATACTCAAAGTAATTGCTCAATAAATCATTGTTTTGTACAATATATTTTGTAAATCTATACTCTAAAAAGTAGACAACAAAGTAACTCTGTTGGACCTTGAGTGTAAATTCGTCTTCCCTTCTCTCCCCTGCAGGTGGTGCCCCTGACGACGGCAATGCTGTCCGGTGAGGCGGCGAATGCGACTGTCACCTACAATCAAATCAACGCGCAGCGGGCACAGCTGCTGGCGGCGGTGGCGGCGGCGGGTGGCGGTTGCAGCAGCACCGTCATCTCGCCCAGCAGCAGCATGCTTGGCAGCCTGGGCAGCAGGATGGGCATGGGAATGGGCGTGGTCGGATCGCCCACCTCGCTGTCTTCAACCGCCACCCTGGCGGCGCATTTGCAGCCGGCGCACAGCAGTGGTGTGGGCACCCTGCCCCCGGGCCTAGGCAGCGGCGGAGGCTACATACTGAACGCCTACGCCAGTGGACGGCTGCATCATCCGCCTGGGGCTGCCACACTGAACCGGCATCACCACCAACAGCATCAGCACCACACGCAGCAGCAGCAGCACCACCTGCCTCACCACCAGCAGCAGCACCACTCCGGCTCCAGCCTGCTGCTGGGCAGCACTGGCAGTGTCATGGGCGTCATGGGAGTGGCCAATAACGCGACCGCCACAACGACGGCCACCACATCGTGCAACTCCTCGCAGGACCTGGACGACAACATCAACATAAATGCGATCAAGGACTGCCTGATGACGCAGCGAGTGCCCGAGAGCTGTGTCTAAGTCTGGCCGTAGGTGTAAGTATATTACCTATGGCATACAGGTCTCCATTGGAGTAAGGAGACGAACACTGAACTATTCTGTTTCCTTCATTTAATTTACAAAAATAAAATCATTATGTTTCTACATATCCTTCAGCAAATGTAAATCTGCATCATCTAAGAATTTCAGTGTATGTTAAAACTAAAACAAGTCTGTTCTGTTCTTGTTAAGGTGCTGTGCATATATATAACCGTAAGCCTAAGTGGAATCTTAAAACTAAGCATAAACTGAAGCCGAGAGACCCTTCGGTTCAATAGCATATCCCTTGTTGTTGTATCAATAAACGATAGAATATTAAGCAAAATATCATAGGGATATCGTCGGATTTAATTGATAGCATATATGTTTTTAATTCCAAAATGATTTCTCCCTGCCTTCCATTCATTACAAATAAAACCGAACGAAATCCCGGGTAAAAATATTAATGTTAAATCTGTTTGTGACGTCGTCTCACTTGGGAAATAAAACCAGATAATTGGGTGTTACACTTATCAACAAACACGTTAAACATACACCCTATTTTAAAGTAACTTCAAAAAGACTCGGACAAATTAGTAGCTAAATATTTGTAGCAGAAATATTATCGAAATAGAAAAGAAATATCATAGGAGTAATTGGTACTGTAAGTGAACTGTGTACATAATACTCGCGGCAAAAGTCAATAGAGCGATTGTGTAAATCCAAAGAACATTCTGTTACTGTACATAGGCAACATATTAATGTAAATGTATCAAAGTTTGTGTTTAAAATGCCGTTTTAACTGGCCAAAGGTCCTGCGTAGAGCTACAATTTTTGAGCTAAATGTTCGGAAAAGAATGCTAGTCTTAAGACACACTAGATCATAGAAAATAAAAGAGTTTAAACTGTGCTAGGCTAGCAGGAATAAGCATAAATATCAATTAAAGCGTTAGCTAAGTTGGAGAAATGTGACAAAAACCAAATAAATACTCGTAAGCAAAAGCCGAAAAGTAAATATAGATGAACTACTAAAACCTTAGAGAGTTAATTAATTATGCTCCGACCCTCTGCGGTCCGAACTTATTTGTTTGGAATCCAATTCGCAACTTTGAACCAACTTTGTTGGTTTTAATTTGAATTTTCGCTTCTTTGCGGAATCTACTTTGGACACATGTCCGAAATCCTTTTCAGCCCTCCCTTGGCCAATTTAAATCGTCCGTCGATCTGACATGTGCATGTCCTGCGGTTCGCATGGCAACCGCAATTCCCAACACCCGCAAGACAAACCGCAAGTGCCAAGCGAAAAAACTACTTAAATTTTCATATGTCCTCGCCCCCGGGTTTCCCCTCCACTGGACTCTCCTCCCCTCATTAGTAAATCAAATTTATACGTCGCCGGACCGTCCCCGAGACCCACTCGTCGACTCGTATGGTCAACCACATGAAACGTTGGATACAACTCGAATCGACAGCGCCCAGGGAGTAAGCAAAAAGAGAGCAAGCTTCATCTGGAATTCATACAATTTCAAATGGGGAACAAGAACTAAATAGTGGCTATTCTAGATGTTTTAGGTTAATCTAAACATTGCAGAGCAAAAGAACACTAAGGTGAGTAAAGTTACTTTTTTATTTAAATACTTTTGTAAGGGCTTAGAAATCGATAATTCTAATATTAGTTTGTATAGCAACAAAAAAATCTAGGTTTTCCTGTGCGCCGAATAATAATTACGCAACCTAGTATTATTTATTTGTTAATTATATACAAAGAAGAGAAATGTAATCTAAAAATAATAGTTTGATAGAGAATCTTATTAAGAAATTATGTTACTATAATTGTTCATTAAATTCAACAGAATTCTATCCTGTGGCATTGTTTAGGTAACTATATTGTTATCACCTGCTTATAAGACATAGCCTTCCAAAGAATTAAGAACGTCCCAACAATTGATTCCCTTGCTGTCATGTCACCGCCTAATAAATATCTCTTCACACGTGCCAGAAATTACCCAGACCCGACACAATGGCTTCCATAGAGAATGAGAAATAAAAAGAAAAGGGCAGCAGAGTCATAGAAAAGTTGCCCTGAGGTCAGTAAATGTAAATAAAAGGAGTCCTCCTACGCATAGACCGCAAATAAAGAGTATATAGAAGGGCATCTAACAAAAAAACGCTGAGGAAGAAACTGTAACAAAATTATGCGCCTGATTTATGCCTTTGTTGTTCGCCGGCCAGCCTGTCTGCGTCGCCCTTTATTGATTTTTCCGCCCCAACTATGTGTGAAAATTAAATTCCCGTTTAGAGTTTTTCCCCCATTAGCGATTAGCTGCGCGCCTCGACTCCAGCGCCTTGCGGAAACCAGCCGGCGAATTGAATTGAAGCGCATTGTGTAAATCAGCGGCTCAATAAAATCTAATAGCCCGGCAGATTGCGGCTTGGCACGCACCGCACCAAGGCAACCGCGGCCAGGACGTGCAGGGATCTCGGGGGGTGGCAGACATAAATTACTGGACGGGAACAAAGGCCGTCCTTGACAGTGGCAAAATTCTGATTGACATCAAATGAAATGCCAAAGGTGACTTTAGGGAAAATAATTATGAAGTTCATGGCTTTATTTAAATTTCGAAAGTCTGAATATTTCTACTTTGACCTTTAACTTTAAGAAGGCACCTAAATGAAATTATAAAAGGATATTACAAATAATTAAATTTAGTCATTTTAAATGCATCAATCTGCTGTTTGTTGTTTCTCTAACAAATTGTTAATATTTTTAATATTTCTCAGGAAATCAAGTTATAATTATTAAAGTTTTCTTACAGCAAATGTGATTATTAAGTTTCCAATTATCTGAAAGAAATACGAATTTTGTAGTGTTGTTTCTGGAATCCCTATTTCTGGTTTTCTATTCTAAGGAAATAACAATATTTCAGGTGATGAACAGATCCCAAAAGATGGAAGAAATTGGAAGTTTGCCTTTTGATGACCTCTACAACATTGCGGAGACTTCCAGGGAGATATACATTTTTCAAGTTTTCGACCTGTGTATGTATTGCTTATGGATCAGTCGAATCACGACATCACAAAAACACTCTTGGAAGCTGAAGTCTTTTAGGAAGCCAAACAGCCACAACTTAAGACTTCTACGCTTAGTTCTTTTACCAATATTATTTGATAAAATCTCTGAATTCTCTGATTTCCATAAGGACTCCTGAATCTAAGCGCCTGGCGGTTTCTTTGTTCGTTACCGAGTGCTATAATACTTGCAGGACCAAAGCCATCGACAGCGTATTACCGCAGAGAAGCCGCTTTGGCAAATTAACTAATGACCCCATGTCGGGGACGCAGGGGCTAAGAATGGAGCCGCAATCGGGAGTGGTGCGAGTGGAGCGGGGCGCGGGTGCAGAGCGTTTGTTTAATTGTCGTGCGACCCGCTTTTTGCTCCGTTTTAATGAGTCAATTTAAATTCCGATTTCGATTACGGGGAAAGCGTTTTTCGAGCTGCTCCTGCTGATGCTGCCGAGCACCCAGCTGAGGCCAAATCGATGTTCATTAGCAGAAGGCGGACCACGCCCGCCGGCTCTCTGCCAGCCCCTGACCCTCCGACCGGCTTGTGCCGGGCATTGTCAACGCAATTAGCAGCGCGAGCGAGAGGGAAGCTTAAAAGTTAATATTGGTTTTTGTTTTTAGCATTCAAATGACTTCGCACGTTCCGCACAAGGCGGCGGATTGAAGCATATTTCGCCCTGCCCGGGGCTAAGGTTAAACTCATAATTGAAGCGTTTGCCATTTATTACAATTTGAATAGTAATGCGGATTCTTTTTTAGTGTTTTTTAATTAAAAACCAACCGCACTTTTTGTTAGCTAAATTAATGAGCAAATATGCGCAAAATATTCCATTTCGTTTTCCGCTCTCAACCATTCCCATTTTGGATGGCGGCAGTTTTAATTAAAACATCAGACATTTATTATTTGATTTATTTTCTCGTCGGACAGGCCGGAATAATCGCCGTAAACAAGTGCATATGTAATTGCATATTTGAACTCAATTAACCCGCGACGCGACCGCACAAATATTGCAAATTTGTCAGGCCATTGGGAGTGAAGCGCGGAAATTCCAGCCCAGAGCAGCCCGAGTGACACTCCGCCACTCCGGACGGAGACATAAATCTCAGGCTGCCGCCCTTTAACTTGACCCCGGCGGAGTCGGGAGACGCCTCCCCGCCCCCCAATGTCGTTGGAGGCGCAGTGCTGCATGAAATGAAATTTAGCGCAACGGCCCCGTTCATATGCTTTTTTTTAGGTTTTCCCTTTGAGCTTTTTTCGACGTTTCGCAGCGCTATTTTATACCTATATTTCGCTCTCCGTTTCCGTGCGTCGCTCAACGCAACAATTTATGGCTAAGCGCTCGTGTTTGGCCTAAAAATGTATATGGAGAAAGGGCAGTTACATAGAAACACGTCGATAAATTACAGTCGGCTGGAGGCCTCGGTCTCGAACTAATGGCAGCCGAGCAATATCGTTATATTACACCGAACGGAAAGGTCTCAAAAATATATCTAGACCCGGAACTCCGAACGACAAATTCCCTGCAATGATTAAGTTTAGTTAAATTTAGAAATCTGTACTTGAAATATAAATTTTCTTGAGACTTAATAGCGCAGGAAAATAGTGTGTACGATTTATATTATTTCCAATTATATATCACAACAATTTCTAGTACTTTTAAGCGACCATTTTCAACTGACTTTCCAATATAAACCTCTACTTGTCCCGTCAAACCTTTCCCCTAAGCTCATATACCTTAATTTGTCCGACTCGGCCGTAAAATAATCACGCAAACAACAAGAAAAATAAATTTAAATTCTGTGTCAACATGCGGCTTGGTGAGATGTTGCCAGGCCGACTTCCCCTAACAATTTATGCAGCAAAAAAAATGTATATAGTATGTGTACATAAGGCAAAAACCAACATACCAGCGCAATGGCATCGGAGAGAGCCACGCGTGCGAGTGTGTCAGGGTGTATGTGTTAATTAAAATGCCTTAATTAAAATAATTTTCAAATATTTTGCAAGCTGAAAAAGTTTTAACGCACACAGGCCACAGTGGAGCGGTGCAAATATTACTGTATCGGAGTGGTGCGACGGTGGGGCAACACATTTTTTCTCCATTGACTTCCGCACAGATTGACAACCCTGACAAGAGAAGCAGCCACGCCCCCTCGTCGCCAGGGGAGAAGCGCCCCAGAACGTATTAAAAACTTTACAATTTGTGCAGTGTAGTCAAGTTTAATTTTTTGGTTGAGTTCATGCGAAAATTGCAAAAATCATATTCCAACTGTTTGGCAAGCCATCAAAGGTAAGGCCGGAGCGTAGAACGGGGGCCTGGGGATGACGGATCGGGGCTAGACTCGGGTCTAAGCCAGGAACTGCAGCGAAATGCGAAAGAGGCTGAGAGGCTGAGAGGCTGAGAGGGGAAAGCGGACTGGCAGCACTTCAATGGCACTCCACTTGGCAAGGGATCGTCGTGAATTGAACGCAACATGTGTTTGTCATGGAGCCACAAATCGATTTCAGGTTTTGAGCGGTCTGTTTGCTTAGCAAATGGAAAATGTTGCATAAATCTACTCTTTTTCTTCAATTCAGCCGGTGGACAATCGCCTTTGCATAATCTTGATGCCTCGCCCTATTTTCCCGCCCTGCACACTGTGGCCTTTGTGAGCTTCCCTCTGTGGTGGCTGCCACTTTTTAATGTCTTATCTACGTGGACTGCTTGTCGGAATGGAGCTACAAATTTAACACGAAACACACGCGCCATACATAAAAAGCAAGCGGCGAAACGAAACGAAATGAAGCGAAGGCATAAAAAATTGTGTTGAACTGTGAAAAGCGCGGAGTGTGCCGCCGCACACTAACCCTTTTTTTAGCCTCCTCTCGAGCCCTGCGAGGGAAAGCCCCAGCAGGAGTCATAATTATGCCTGGCCCATCGCGCAATGAACGCGGCACGCAGAACATTTTTCGTAATTATCTCTCTAAAACCAGAAAAAACAATGAAATGTACGCTGGCGAAAAGTACTCTCTGAGTACTAAGAAAAAGAAAGGCGGAAAAGTCGGAACAGTAAGAGACCAGGCGAAATTTAAATGCTCTTTTTGAAAGCTGATAAAAGAAAAGCAAAATGTATTTTGAATGTGGAAATTAGATAGCATTTTCCTTTACCAACTCTTAAATATAATTTTTTTTATAAAGTTATTGACTTTTTCCTTAATAAAAAACAAAAAGTTTCTTTGCCTAATTTAATAAATATTTAAAACTTTTTAGCAAACTTGTTCTCCCTTTATGAATGTTATATGTTTTTCTAGAGATTTTAGAGATTTAGGTGATATAAAACACGACTATTCAACTTTGTTGAGATCTAATATCTTCCTGGAAAGAGTATTCCGTTTTGGTAAGAAAATGGGATTGTTTAGTTGGCGCATCACACCACGTGAAGCCAAGATAAGTACAAAGGGCACCCCAGCTGAAATAAAGAAAGTAAACGGCTTCAGACCCATTTTTGGTCCTTACCTTTACTGCGTATCACTCAATTAGATGAAGCACTGGAAGTAATGTTCCTGCTAATTTCGATAAGACTCTGCTATTACCCTTTCTTTACTTGTGTAGCTAGCACAAAACTATGCATTTTTCGCGGCTTATCAAGAAAATATTTAATGACTTTATTTATATTTATGTTTACAATGACTTAAATGCGGAATATAAAAAAGGCGTTCAGACTATGACTAAGGAAACTTTTAAGAAAAGACAGACACAGTTGACGCAAATTAATTCTCACAAGTTATCTAGGAAGGTAGGTAGTACCAATGAAGTCTTATAGCTTAGTATCCACTATCCCATTGGGTATCAAAAAGGTAGTCCCAAATATGTTTCAAAAATAATCGCTGGAAAATAAAAGTGAATTATATATTTAAGATTTATTTTCTTTTGTTGACATCGATATTTTAGTTTTAAAAATGTCAAACAGAGCAATACTTTCAATACTATAACTCCTTGGGTGGACATACATTCCTACTTTTTCAATTACTAACTAAAAAACCGTCTTGTTAATAAAGGTATCCATTACTAAATTATGGGTAGTTAACATTGTAAAGATATGGTACAATATTAAGGATTTTAATTTAAATTACTTTTACGTATGCCCTACGGAAGCGCAGAACCCTTCAAAATGATTTGCTGATTATACCAAAAGTTGCTCCACTCAATTATAAAATGCCTTCAAGTAATATTACTATTATTCCTAGCTAGAGTACTATCTTAAAGCTAACATTTTACTGCAACAATTGTAGTTTTCTTGATAAAAGAACTGGAGGCAGCTTCTGGAAGAACCACAACAGCGGCTTTAAGAGGTGTCGTCCGGTCACACGCAATGAAGAGCGGGAGATTGTACACGACTTGGCTTACACCCACTGAAGGCCAACGCCTCGTGTGGCGGTATCCGTATTTGGGCCAACAGTCGCGTCAGGGGCATGAAGACCAAAATTCAAGCCGGGAAAGGATGAACCTTCGCAACTACACGACGGGTGGGCGTGTCGCTCATGCCGAATATCCTTGGTGGCACGCTGGCATGCGAGAGGGAAAAGTTATTGTTGGTAATATCAACACTAAAAGTGTTTATGATATGAAAAATGTTGACAGCAACTGCAGAATAGATATGCTCCGGGTGAGGCAGCGGGCTGTGCGAGCGGGCGATGGAGGTGGCGGAAGGGATGAGCCCAGATATATGTATGTATACGCCGCCGTATATGCGAGAGTGTGTTTGTAGTTTTTATCGCTACTGCTGACTTTGATGAAAAATATGATTATGTCCTTTATGCGAATGCCTTGCAGTAAAAATAATAATAACACCGAGATACATTCCCGCCTCGTTGTGGCATTTCCACGGATATCCTTGCTCCTCCCCTTCCGCCGGCTGGCTCTCTCTGTCTGCCGTTGTTTATTTTTTTGGCCACATTTTTCATGACTTTGTTCGGCTTCTTCCGACTTTATTGGCTGCTCGTCCAGCGCGTCCTGCCTGCCGGGCAAAGCATTTGCACTTCTCCCAAGAATTTCCTCGTTGTGTGCTTGTCATATGTTTGCTTTATTATGGACAACGCGATGCTGTAAGCAACACTGGCCATAACAATAACAGAGGGCAGCAAGCCACCAAGCACCGAGAGCCGAGAACCGAGCACCGAGCACCGAGCACTGAGCACTGAGAACCGACCCACCCACCACCGAGTGCAGTCAAACGCTTGTGACCCATAAAATGACAAAGTTGCAAGTGGCTCCGCAGCACTACCACCATGCCACGTCCAGAAATCCAGCATAGTTACGCCCACATAAAAGCGGCCATTTTCACTTAGATGCGATTAGCGTTGGCCAGAGTGTGTTTTTTCGCTGCCCCACCAAGTGTGCTACACTTCTTAAGACACTCATCGCATGTGGTTCTAAATTTAAAGGAAGTATCACACACTTGAAGATTTTTACTTAGCGAAACTAAATAATATTAAAGTCTTCCATTATTATGTTTATAAAACGAACTATTTTTTGGTACAAGAAATCTTTTCGAAATTATTAAGAGAACTAGAGTAAACTCTTAGCTTAATCATTTACATTTTTAAAATATTACATTTATTTTAAATTTTCGGTTAAAATCCAGCCAATTAAAGGTATAGATTAACTCTTATTAAAATGTAAATTGTAAAGTGTAAAAAAATCTTGTATAATTCATGTAAGAACTCAACATAAATACATTTAAAATTTTTCAATGTATCAGAATTAAGATCATAAGAAAAGGTTATGCTTGAAACTAAAATGATTCAATCTAAAAAGGAGAATCTATATTCAAATAACCCCCCAATGCCACTAAATCGAAATTAAATCAGTAAAAAAGAAGACAACTTTCGGAAGCCCACAGCTTTCCTGCTTGTTCTTCTTGTGATTGGTAATTTATGGACGAGGAATTCGGCAGGAATTCACTGGGCCCGGATATTAAGCCCACTTAATGCCACAGCAATGTAATAAAAATTCTGGACGATGGATGTAAGACGGGGGCCAAGCAAATGTCCCGTTAAATATTTAGTTGATTTAATTATGTCGACATACCGAGCGTGTATTTATGTGAGAATGTGCGAGGGGTGGCTAGAGGAGAGGGTGGGAAACCATTAAATCAACTCAAACTACGGAAGGAAATTTACGAGCGCCGAAGTTTTTGGCTCTCTTTTAATTGTTCTTTTCGGTTATCTGTTGCTTATTTATTACAGATGCCATATGCCATATGACATAACAGCGTCCAAGGAATCAGGACCGCTGGGAGAAGGAGAAAGACAAAGGACGCTCCTGTTCCAGCAGCATATGCAGACTTACACACAGAAACAGACACATACACACGGGGTCTGGGGTTTCTGCTTTGTGGTCATTTTTTGGTAAATTAATTAAACAAATAAAATAATATGTCAGCAACAGCAAAAAGCAATAAATACTAATTTGCCTGTTTCAACACAAATGTCATCTTTGTGTTGAGATAAATAAGGCTGAGAAAGCCCACACGCAGGACACATACAAACACACACATTCTGAAGGAGTAATGCCTTGTGGCCGGCCGGATTCCTAGCCATTTGTTGCCAAGGATTCCAGCTGCTCGCAATGCGGTTGTCCTGGACACATGGGTTAAGTGGTTGGGTAGTTGAGGGTTCCTTCGCTGGTTGGCTAGACAACTTATCGCTGACTTGGTTGGAATTCTTTCCTCAATTAATGGAATTTACGTTCTGCCAACGAATTTGCCATTTGACTGCTTGAAATATTAGAAAAACAAGGGTATACTTGAGTGAATCAATAGGTGATCTGTTTAGGAATATATTCAAACCAGGCCAAATGAAAGCGTTCTGATAGATTACAATTAAAATTTGACTTAAAGTCCATTTTAATAGGCGAAACAAAGTGGAGAAAATTGTTTTGTTTTGTTCTTTATATAATATGGTTTTATTTAATTTTAACACATGTATACAATTCCTCTTCAACTAGGAAATATCGAGTTTGACGTTCATTTTGATTACTTTCCAGCTTGAATAAATCAGAAAACTTTCAACTGAAATGTACAGTTTATTGAATGATTATTATTTGCCATTAAAATGTTTTGTATTTTTGCACAGCCTGGAGCAGATGTTGAATAATTTCTGCAGATTTAATCCCCATTAAGGAACGGTTATGTTCATGCCGGCCATAATTGTTATTCTCCTTGTACGAACATCGCCTTTGTTTTCTGTCCCATTTCACTCCCGGGAGCTGGGAGCCGGGAGCCGGGAGCTCCGGCTTGTTAGCAGTTTTCCGACTTGGGCTTGTTTGGTTTTTGGATTCAATTCACTTTTTGTTTCTATTAATGACACACAGAGACTGTCAGAGACAGACAGGGATCCAGTCGCTGTGAAGGACATTTGGCAGAGCTCTCATTTGGGCCGGGGCTCTAGCTCTGGCTGTTTCCTTGCTGGATTTATTTCACGGCACATTTAATTCCAGCACGCGCCTGCCAACGGAAAGCGGCTGAGGCAGTGGCAATGGCAATGGCAGTGGAATATCCCTAAAAACAACGCTGACAACGATGATGGCGGGGACAAATCGACGACAGCATTTGGATAAACAATGCCGTCTGTCGCAGTAATTTGTTTAATTTTAAGTAGCCCTAGGCGCCGCCCACGCAAAACTATTCCCACTGCCGGGGTCAACATAATCGCCATGGGGGCGGCCGGCCAATTCCCCAGCTCACTTATCAAGTGCCCGGAGAGCCGCTGCTCCGCTGCGGTCATAAAAATCAAAAGAGCATAAAAATACATTTGATAACAGTGACGACTTCTGTTTTTGGTGTTTAGTTCGCTCCTTGGGTCCGTCCGGGGCAGGGCCCGATCCCCAGCGAGTCCCCAGGCCCTCGCCGTATTTGCCTAAAGTGCTCATTTCAATGTCGCCAAGTGTCAGGGCAGGATGTGGACAGCAGCAGGCCGCACAGGACGTGCAGGAGGGGCAGCTGGGGCTCAGGAAATTGGCAATGCCAAAACCGAAAACAGGAAGGAGGAAGCTAACACAAAAAAAAAAAAAAAAAAAAAAAAACAGGAGGGAAATGCGGACCGAAACGGAACAGAACAGAACAGACAGGCAGCGTCCAAAAGTGAATTAAAATAAATTTGCTGGCGGGGATTTGGGGATTTGTTGTGCTGCGCATTTTTAGCAGGCGGTCACCAAGGATACGGCCAACGCATTCCCGGGTTTATGTCCAGGGATGGCGAACGAACTGAAAATTTGTTAGATTAATGTGGATATTATAGAAAAAAACCTGATAGGAAAAACATAAAAATTTGGAGAATATATTTTTTACTAAGAAATTAATTTCCAAACCTCTATTAAATTTTACAAAATTGAGACTGCCCAGCGCTGTGCCGCTTGTTACACATCCCCCTTCCCCATTGATGGACTTATAAAACATAATAAAAATGTTCAAGAGGAATTGGCCATGTTTTTCTTTGCCCGCAGCTATTATCTCTTCTTGAGACTGGCGCTGAGGAGAATGCCCCTTGAGCCCTGACTTCTCCTTTTGGGCTCGACCTTGGCTCCGGCTTGGCCGCTGATGCATATAAGCAGGAGCATTTATTTAATTGTTATACCTAATATTCGACATTGTTGAAAACACTTTAATCGCCCAAAAGGGCCATCAAATTTATGGCGAATTTAAAATTACTTCAAAGACAGCCCGGCCAGGCCCGAGACAAAGGGGACTTCAAGGGAAATGTCTGTCGGTTTTGCGGTGAGTTTATTTTGGAAACCCCGTTGCGCTTATAATGACGACGCGGCATGTTGTAGCTTACTAATTCCTGTCCTGTCCCACTTTTGAAAACTTTGCAATTAGATTTGCGCCCGCCGCACAGTTGGAACGTTGTTTTTGGGCCCTTATTGGGGCTTGATTTATTGACAGCCCCGCCAGTCGCGACAATGGCGCCTTGTATGTTTCCTGTGGTCAGCCCATAAATCAGCAAAATATGTCGTCTTCTCTTTAAGGATTACTTTTAGCATTTCTCTGGCAACTATGTACAAGGAACAGGTCTATGGTTTGCCCCAAATGATTACGGCATAATACAATTTTCATTACATTTAAATCGGGCCTGAATGATAAATGAAATATACGAATAATGAGACCGTTTCCAGCTCTCTCGGGGAGTAACCCTTTTCCACAGGACCCTGACATTTTCTACTTATCCTTTTTTTCTGTGCTTTGACATTTACCAAGCTTTTTTGTGGGGGATTTGCCTTTATACCCTTTGAGACTGAGGGTAAAGTAGCCTACTAACAAGACATGTTCGATAGTACTAATAAGTTAAGATATAAAAGATAAAACTCTGTTGAAGAATTAAGAATATTTAAAGCAATCTAGTAATATTTAAATTAACCTCTTAAATGCTAGAAAAGATTTCTTAGGGAACATTATATATACGTAGATGCAGCTTTAAAAATTCCTTATTTTTAAGCTTAAACACATAAGAAAAGAGTAACAAAAGCCTGACTTTGACCAACCACTTTTCTCTTTTGTTTCGGTTTCAGCATTTGCATAATTTTCTGCAGATTAAACTACAATTTATCATAATTTTTTTCATGAGTGAATTGTTGCCTTGCGCCCGACTGCTCAAAGTGATTTTTAATAGCCGACGGATGGACGGTCCCGGGGTCCCTTCCAGTTGAAATTTCTCATTTACATCATTCGTTTGATAGACGTCTGTCAGCATACGAATACGATGGATCTTTAAGAATTTTTGGGGGACATTTCCGCCGAGTCAGCGAAGGAGTAAGAGCATCAAAGACGGGCAATAAATCTGCGGGAACTGCGAGTGCAGTGTCTGCGAAGGAGACCCATAAAAATGGCACGCACGATAAGTTGACCAAACAACAGACACCCGGAGTGAGTCGAAGAAAGGGATTGTTATGTATACATAAATTCAACTTGGCAGCGGACTAGCAACTTTTGAGTGAAGTCAACGCATTTTCACACACAATAAATTTTTGCCAACGTTTGCAGGAACCAACAGCAGTGGCGGCCACTGGCCGGAAGGCGTGGCTCCAGGGGCCTGGGGCGTGGCCAGCGAGCTCGTTTGCCTATTGATTTTCCCTTGGATCGAGTTAAAGCCCGGAGTCGGGCTCACTGTGCCATATATATGGGCACACGATATTGGAAACTAGCTGCGAGACACCCCTCTCCCAACACGCCCACTCGGCAACCTTGAGACGAAATTGTCTCGTGTCCAAAGTTTTCGCTGAAAGATTTATGGGGGAAGTGGCAGTCACACTCACGCTCAGGCTCCTGCCCCAGCTCCGGCTCCGGGTCCGGATCCGGCTTAGGCGCCCAGCGTTAATCCGAGTCAATTAGTTTCTTTGTTGTTTTCGACAGCGTCTAAAATGTTCGCCACTTAACTTTATGGCAAAGTTTGAAAACTTTCACAATACTGACAAGAAACACTACGGCGGCAACAACAATGACCTCTTATGCTGACGAACCTCCTGTTGAGGCTCAAAACTAAATTAAAACCGGGGAGTCTGCGAAGGTCAAAGTTATGACAGCCCCCTGAACTTGCCATTAATTTATGACCCACCTCTCATTAGGAGACATTTTTAGAGACATGTTTGTAGATTTAAACATTGAATCAAAATAAATGTATTTGCAAATTTTGAATAAATTTAAATATGAAATGTTGTACTAAGATATACAGAAGAAAGTAAAAAACTAAATGATGAAAGCTGTTTGCTTTCCAATGAAAGTTAATGCCTGTATTATAGTTTTATTTTGCATACAGCCTGTTTTGACACTAAACATTTTCTCATCTCTGTGGCATTTTTCTCGATTATCAACGAGAAACATTGATGTCTTATTTATTCCACGCCCAATTGCCATGCCAAGGAACCCTTTTCCGGAAACTCGTAGCATGCCCACTTGCCTGATTTGCTGCCATTGAATTGAATGATTTTGTTTTTCAATTTATTGGGATTTTCTCGAAGGCCACCACCACCGCCGGCATGGAGCGGGGGAGATGCGGCAGGCCTTGCCATCAGAACATATAAAGCATTTTTATTATAAAACGGGTATGGGTCCCATGCACGATATTATCAGAATTGATTTATTTGGCTGCCTGTCTTCCCACTTCCCTTGTTGTGTTTCTGCTTTTCCTGCTACTGGAAATGGTAAAGAGGATATCTGGGGGCTAAAGCCTTTGATTTTCTAACCAGGCTTTCGCTTAATTCAACGGTCACAACACGTTTCAACTGTTTGGAGTTTTTATATTCCTCGCCCCGGAGCATAAAATATTTATTTCCTCAAATTGTTTTCGCACGAATTTATTTTAATTAAAATTGCTCGTATTGTTCGTTTTTTAAGCGTCAATAAAGGTAAGAAGGAAATCCTTATTTCACGCTAAAAAAAAACGAATATTTCTTAAATATTTTGCAGACAATTATAATCTGATATGGAATAAAACACCTTAGAGACTTGTTTCTAACAAGATTTATATTCTGAAATCTTGAAATATAATTACTTCAAACTCCAATTATAAATTGGGTATATTTCCCACATTCATTTTAATAATTAAAGGATTTTGGTTTGGTTTTCTGTGCGGTAAAAGATTAATCAATTGTACCCTTCTTGAATATTCCCTTTGGCAAAATGTGTTTACTCCTCAAATATTATTCCTTAAATGTGTGTGTTTTCTTTTTATTATTTCAAAAAACCACAAAGCTGATAAACGCCAGCGCGAGTTGGTTGTTGGTTTTTTGGCTTTGTTGGTTTGTCTGACTGGTTATTAAAAATGGGGAAAGCGCAACAGCAAAATAAAAGGAAAGCCACATGCAAAAGGCGTCGCATCCATAAATCCAGCCAGCATTTCAAATTTCACATGTGTATAGGTTTTTTATTGCCACGGGTGCCGTGTTGGCCAAGTGGCAACCGCTTCGCGCTTCCAAAAAAAAAAAAAAAAATATATATATATAAAAAAAAATCCACGAAAGGGGGAGATATGAAGGAGGAAGCAAGCTAGCAGCGAGCTTTGCGCTTAAGTCTAATGCGAAAAGTTGTGAATAGGCTCAGTAGGAAATCCTATTTTATGGCGCAAAGTTACTGCAGTCATAAAACCGTTGGGTTATGTGAGCGAGTGTAATGGAGGGGGCGCTGGAGGAGCCTGGAGAGAGGTGAGGGGTCCCCAGACCCTTCAACTCGTTCCGCCCTGACATCTCCATAGCTTGCTCGCAGGACAAATATTTACATAGGTCTCCAATATAGTCCAAACAACAGAAATCATATGCCATTTACTTGGTTTTTATTCGATTTTTAGTGATTAGATTGATCAGATTCCGATTAGCCAGAGGTTGAACCATATTTCTTAGCATAATATTACATTTTCGTAATTATTAATTATACCATTAATAATTTTTAATAGGCGATCTAGTGCAGTGACAAGCAGTAAGAATAATTGATTTCCCCTCATTTCTCTCGCTATTTCTCAGGCTTCCTAAGTAATTTATTTACTTTGAATTCCCACAAATTCATTCCGAGATTCCAATCCAAAACCAGAATAAATGGTTCTTCTCGGAATGTCAAGCGACAGGGCATCATTAACAAAAACACTTTGCCTATCGAGTGTGATAAATGCCGAAAGCAACTGCCGCCAGCATTTGCTGCCAAATTGAGCATAATTTTTTGAAGGCTACTCTTGTGTTTGTTATTGCCTCCTCCGAAATTGCGCCCTGGATGCAGCACTCTAAGTTGCTGGGTAAACAAGGCGCAAATTAATTGATTGTGTACCATTTATAAGGCACGCGTCGGGCCTCCATCGAACTGTTTTGGTAATGTCGGTAATGTACTGTAAACAGCATTGTTGCGCATACGCAGCGTGGCCCTGCGAGCCCCGGCGAGACAAACAAAGGCGGAGAGCGGGAATGGAACATAAAATCACATCGCAATTGCCATGCAAAATACACGTAAATATAATTTACTTTATTTTGCGGTGCTTCAATGCGTTTACCCACCATTCGGCTCCTTTCAACACTCGATTTCAGTGCGAATGAGCGAGCAGAAATGTCAAACGACAAAAACGAATTTCGCACACATTTTTATGGTCGCCTCGCCCGGACCGAGGATGGGGAATGGCAAAGCTTTTCAGTATTTCAAATCTAATTTATGACATTGAATCAATTTTGCCAGTGTGTGTGTGTGTATGTGCGCCTGTGTTTGAGTGTGTTTGCTCTGCGGTCAGCGTCGATTTTTCATATTTCCCAGCACTTTTTGCGCTCCTTTAGCGTCGTCGCCTCCTCGGGCTCGCCTTTGATGTCTGGCCCCGATACCGATAGCATCGACAGAGGAATCGGACCGGACCCAAGCCGCCAGAGCCAACTTTCTGTTTCCGTGGTTTTCCTTTGCCCACTCGGGTCGCCCTTCTTCCCCGGAATGCCAAATTGAAAATTGATGAATGCCTCTGATTGAATTTGATAGGTGCCAAGCACTCAGTGCGGCTATTAATCTCCGCCTAACGTATGATGTGCAAAGGCCCATCCTGGCCCCTCCGAGCTCTAGAGCTGTTTTTTGTTTTTTTTTTTTTTGCCATACCCTGTTTAAGTGGACTCGGGTTGTGAAGTCGATGAGTGATAGCATAAAGAATCGTCATTATAAGTGGCCTCAGAACATACATTATTCTGATTCAAGCTTGCACTTGCCTTACCCCAAAAAATTGTTGGAGTAGCTCCTTAATTGGGTATTTGTTTTAGCCATTTAAAATTTTTAATTATGAAACGGTGAGGTTAGTTGATCATAGATTGTGTTTATATAATAAAAAGGAAAATTTATAAAAGATTTATTTGAAAAATTTATTTCTATTATTATTATAGCTTTGTTCCCTAAAAGAGAAAACTGTTGATATATTCAGTTGTATTGAATTCATATTTTCTAATACCCACTTCTTCCTTCTGTTGCTCTGCAGCTTAACATGTTAATGACTTTATTCCCAAATGTCAAAAGAGTATTTGTCAAATAGTGCACACTTCTGATACCCAATAATGCCTTTTATCAGTTATGGCGGCTGCTGGTATCTTGGCTTTTGTCTGTTATTGCTGTGCGAATTTATGGCCTACAGATTGGCTGTCTACAGACCCGATTCGCACTTCCATACTTCTGAATTAGCTCCAAAGCCAAGCCTAGTTCCCCCAGTTCGCAGCATCCGTATCCACCTTTCTCTGGCCCAGATGCAATTAAACATGTTGAGCACGTCAGGTTTCAATGAAATCGATGCGTCCGCGACAGTCACGTGCCTGAGATATTGAAAATTCAATCGCTGCCATTAATGCGCGCAAATCTTGACTTTTCGGGGGAACATCAATGGGATAATGGTTGAAGCACAGCAAGCTTCAGGTGCTCATTTTTGCCGCGGCGGAAGCAGGTGAAGTAGAATGGGGCAGAGTAGCGGAAGCGTTTTGAATTTTTCAACATTTCTGCTTATTATTATACGTGTCGGGCCTGCGTGTCACGCAGCATCATTCTCGGATGCAGTGAAGTATGGCGCCAGGAAGATACAGAGGTGTAGACGGGAATGGATCCGGAGCTTTGGGGAATTGTTCCCAAACAAATGATATTTCCATAGACTAAAATCGTATAGAAATAAATTGGTTTTGAGCAGGTCTCTTAAGCTTTCCAAACATACTGAAAATCATAATCCCCAGGACTGTAATTTCGAAAAACCTTAAGAACTCATGACAATACAAAGTTCTAATAAAAGTGACCAATAAATCTTATTCGCGGCAAAAAAGGCGAAAAACCCGAAATGAGCGATGGGCCATTCATAAGGGCACAAATCAAATATAACAAGTCCGTTGGTCAAACAATCAACAAGCGATCCATCAGTCGCCTGCATCCTTATACAACATGTGACAAAGGACTCACCGCGACCAACGAGTCCTTAGGTCTAATTATGGGGGACACTGGACATCCATCATTTCTGCGAAAAATATGATTTGGATTGCAAAACGAACGCCCTTCCTTCGCGGATATTGACAGATTAATCAGGAAATGTCTGGCTTCTTGGCTGAGAATCTATTCAAATAAAAGCGAGTCTCCCACTCGTCCCCTGACACTCTTCTTGGGGACCCCGACGCATACAATTTTAATGCGGTGCGGGAAGTGAAGAGAGGTATTTAAATGATTCCTCCCAAAGCCAAGAGTAACGAGGACACTTCATTTTATATGCCACAGAAAAGGCACCAGAGCAACTTTTACGAGAGAATTGAAAACTTTTGACCTTTGGGTTTGAGCTCACAACAATACAATCAACACGTTTCCACAATCGATCGATTTCATGAGCAATCAAATGTTGTCAGATCCAGCCCCAGCTACGAAAAAGTTACAGCACAAGTTCAAAGTTCTTAACCCACAAGGCACCCAGCTCTCTCTCCCTCTTTCTCTCTGTCCCCGATAAAAAGGAAAGCCCGAATGGGAGTTTGGTAACATAACCCACGCAAAACAACATCAGCAACGGGGACCAAAATGTCCAGCAATGAAAAAGAAATCCATTCAACATCCGCATCAACTGTCTGGCCAAACTGCGACAAATGCGACCAGAGGGAAACAAATACAAATAAAATGTGAGCCAAGGAACCTTTTTGCATTTCATTTTTATTATTTTAAATATTTCAAGGGCAGAATGATTTATGTGTTCTATTTAAAATCAGTATTAAAATCAATAGACAGTTTGTTTATTTCCTCAACTTATAACCATGGAGCTTAACATTTAACAAAAAGCTCAATGGAATATATAATCTATTATTGCTTTTTCATACCCAATTATCAAAAATAAAATAAATTCCTGCACCTGCAAAGGTGAAACAATAATACCGCCAACCAATTTCTCAAGTATTTATAGCTTGGCGAAATGTCAGCGTCCAGAGGACAATTCAGGACCCGCAGCCGCAGTCGCACTCGCTTCCGCAGTCCAGGCAGATGCCTTATAGCCCGGCCCCAGTATCTCAAGGCCTGCAAAAGTTAACAAGAACACGTAGTAAAGATTCTGCCGTTTAGGTTTTAATGCGATTAGAGTGGCAGACAACAGCAGCAGCCGAGCGGCGGAGGCGAGATTTCGTCGGGCCCCGTGATTTATGGCCCGGAATACACGTACCTCTAATCGATGCTGACCCACAAGGCGATGAATGCGGGCTGGAGTGACCTAGCCCAAGGAGCCGGGAACGACGCCATATTTAAGTTCAAATTTTTCAATTGGACTTTGGCCCAGCTTTGTCATAAGTTCCATAATCTTTTGCAGTGGCAAGTTTTTCTCAGTTCCGTTATCGCCTAGACCCTCTGCACATGCCAGTATTTTGTATTTGATTTACTGCCAGTCTCAAGAGATTTGCCATGGCCACCGAGGTTAGACATTCCTGTGGGAGTGGTAGGTCTTAATTTGCCTGAAGTGCTTAGTTCTGGGGCTGATGAAGTTTCGAGGCCCCACAGGAGCTCGGAGTTTTTTAATTGCCCAATTCAATCGACGAACTTCTATGCGGGGACCTTTTCGAAATGATAAATCAGTGGAAATGTATAATTCCTGCCAAACTAACTCAATTATGACTCAATTGGCGGCTAATTCAGTGCTCTCCCAGCAGCATCAGGGCCATAATAATTTCTTTGTTTGTCCGCTCGTCAATGGAAACCGAATGGTAACCAGAATATTTCATGTCACTTAAATTAGTTAATTTTGCGCATAAATGCATAGATAAATGCACGAATGCGGTTAACTGCATTTGCCGGGATTAACCCACAACCCCCGCTGCACTCATAATTATTATTCCGTTTTTCAATATTTAATTTGTTTTGTCCAGCCTCCTGCCCACCCCAGCCCTGGCCAGTTCTGCCATTCATCACTCCCCCGCTGCTGCTGCGTGCGCGGCCACACTTTGCGACTCATTTAGTATGTGGCAATATTTCTAATTAAAGGTTGCAAACAAAATCAAAACAACCGCGAGCCAGTTAGGCCATCTGGACATTTAGGATACTTTTGACCATGCACACACACGCGTATAATATACTCGTGCATGTCCGTGTCCATTGGCGTGTGTGCGTGCGTGTTTGCGCTGTTAAGTATGCTATGATTTATGCATCGCTGCTAAATGTTGCTGAGGTTTCCACCACTGATCCCAGGCAATTGCCATGTGGCCATGGCACCGGGCCCAGCTACGGGTATTTCGCATTTTAAATTGCCGTATTCGATGCACGCATAATTGGAGCTATTGATTATGGTGACCAGAGGGCGTGTCCCATACGAAATGAGGGAGACTAATTACGCTAGACGGCGGATAGAAAATATTTTCGATTCTGCTTCATATTTTTCGGCGAAAAAAATACTGCATAATATTAAAATTTCCACTGGAAATCAAATGAGAGTCGAAATACCTTAGTAAGCTACATAGAACCAGAACCGATCTAAGCCACACTCAGGACATAAAGTTTTTAGTTTTCCAAATTTTGGAGAAGATTGTCTTTGCTTGGCATATAAAATGTTTAGACAGCTATTATTTGTTTAATCTTCAGATATGAACATGCAAATTCCTATAACTATACATTTGAGCAGAGGCTGCTTGGACTAATTAATTCAATATTTAGTTGAGTTAGTACAGTAAATCTGTAGAGTAAATCTGTAGTGTTCCATAGCTTAAAACCGTACTCAAATTTTAATATGAATTCGCTTCTTTGTTTAGCTCTAGCGAAGTGGCAGCTGATGCCTTTAAATCATAGCAAGAACATCTTTTCTCTTCCTTTGATTTTATTTTTCCAGAAGAAAACGATTTTTTTTTTTTAAACCATATGTTTTTTGTAGGCTACTGCAAAGGGTACACTAAATGTCTTAAAATACTTTAAGGCAAGCTGCATTTAGTTGGTCGTATTTAAATTATCTTAAGGTAAGTGACCTTATTTTCCCTCTGCGATTTGCCTTTTCCTCATCCGACTATTGCTTTAAATTTCTTTGTTTTCTTTCACCCCCGGGGCAGGTATCTCCTCCTCTTGTTCGGCTTGTTTACCGGCATGCATTACCTTTTCCCAACTTATCGACATAATTATCTTAAAAAATATGAAATTATATATCGCACGTAAAAACAGAAAAAACCGCTGTGCAGGGTGAAAGGAAAATGTGAAATTCCAAGATGGGCATAAAAAGGCGCAGGCAAAGTGGCTGCCTTGCCGTTTGATTATGCGGCTGTGATAGCACATCCTTGTTGTTTTCCTTTCGACCTTGTAACGAAGGTGAGCCCGGAAAACTGGCAGCCGAGCACTTCTCATTAGAATGCTTCAGAGCGCAGATTTGACAAGACGTCCGCCTAAATACAGCCAGCATTTTTCTTCCCCGGAACCCTAACGCACCTCTGCCTTGCCAAGGTATCCCTGATACACTACCGGAAGGACTTTCTACTTTCAATTGAGCTTTGTGATGATGGTTAGTTAAGGAAAAAAAAAAAACAGTCAGATAGGTTTTGTATTTCTATTGTTTGTGGTCTTAATAAATATTTAAAATTAAGTACACATTTGTATTGTCATTAATTCGTAAAGATACTTAGATGTTCGACTTTGGCCAGCTACTTTTGCTTTGTGTGGAGCCACCTTACCTTGGCTCAGTCACGAATTTCTCGTTGCCGTCGTTGTTGCTACAGCTGCGCATTTTTAAACAAGATTAAAGCGCGCACGTCGTCAACATTTTAGAGTGTGAGCCAAATGGGCATGGCGAATACGAATACGAATACGGGTACGGGTACGGGTACGGGTATAAGGCGGCGGTGGCTGAGTGGAGATGAGTGGGGCGGCATTGCTGCCGGCAATTTGTTGACTTGACTGCAAATGTGTCGCATCTTAATGCTCTGTTATTAAATATGCCACAGCAAATGGAAACAAGAGCACACAAACAGCGGCAGCAAGGAAGCGAAGGAAACACTTTGCACTGTTGAATTACCGCGAATGCCTCGCCAATTTTCCATTCTCCGTCTTGGGGAAATATGGAATTTGGTTATCATTCAAGTCAAGGATCTAGGAGGCTAGATATAACATTGATTTGTTAACAAACATCTTTTTTGTACCACAGATGTAAGGGAAAACTAGAAATTTGAAAGAACTTTTGATTATTTTATTTAGTATTATGATTCAAAAAGCAACAATTAGGCTATATGAAGTGTTTTAGGACTGCTAAACGGGAATTTTAGGCACAAATATCTTTACCCAGACTTGTAGCATCAATATTTAAATTAAGGGATACGGTCACAAATGGAAAATCGTGTGAATACGTTATTTGTGGGCAATAATAATGTTAGTTGTTATAGTAGCATGGTATGATTTTATTCGACGATAATTCATTCACTTAAGTGTTAACCCACTTGGACAGAGCTACATGTTGAAATTATCATTGTTTAAACCGCATTTCGAGTACCCCTTATAGTTTGTTCAAAGGCTTGATTTTGCAATGATTATTTTCGTATGCTGATTTTATTGAAATAATTAAAGGCGGAAAAATGCCGAAGGTGCGCGTTTCATTGATGACCCAAAAGTGACACTTGCACATTCATTTGTTGCATTTGCATTCATTTTGTGAGCCGCGATGTGTGTGCGTTGGATTTAAATTGCATTCTGTTCGGCGCTGCCCGTTGGACGTTGGTGCCTGCTTGCAATAAATTCGCTTAATGAAGTTTTAAAAAATTCCAACTGCTTGTGGGCGTGGTCAGCAGCAGCGGCGGCACGGTGCACGTGTTGTGCGGAAAATGCATTTAATGTAATTATTTCTTTAATTAAAATATTTAGCGGAACGGCAGGAGCAGCAACAACAATGTCGGGAGCGGGAGGGGCGGCGTGGCGACGTTAACAATTTGCACAAAAGTCACGTCGCTGCTGTTATTATTGTTAATGTTGTTATAATGCCTCGAATTGACCATTCAGCTTAATTGAAACCGTTAAAAATATCGCTGCATATCAGCGGAATGTTGCCTACTCTTCAGGGCCTCGTTATTTCAAAATGACGGCCAGCGGCAATTTCGTGTCCAGCTCCTGACAGAACTGAAGCAATGACAAATATGGCACTTGCCCTGAAAGCCTTCCACCGTTGAAGTCCCCTTTATTCCGCCTTTCATCGCTGCAGTCGGGCGAGTGCCTTGCAAAAGGTTAATTTACTTGGAAATTCCGGAATGCTTATTCTTAACAAATATGCGAGCAATTGCTTAGCTTACTTTCACGAGGATTGAATTGGTTTCGGGTACAATGGAAGGACCAGCCGGGGCAGGGGGCGGACCAGATGGGAAAATGGCAACGGAGCACTAACAACTGCACTGATTTATCTGCACAAATTGCCAACTGAAATTAATAAGAGAAATCAGTTTACCATTTCCTGTCTACGACGACGACGATGAGAACGACAAAAATTCTAGAATTCCGTTGTCGATGTCGGTGGATGGTCGGGTTGGGTTGGGGGACGGTTATATGTATATAGTTCGCTGGGACGGGTTGGGGAAATGAAGAGACATTCCAATAACTGTACAACATCCGGTTGCATATACATACACGGGCGGGCACAATGGCAAAAACGTTTCCATTTTCAATGGGAAAATATTTCTATTTCAACATGAAAATATTTTTAGCAGCCTTTTGTGTCGGTTATCTAAACGACTCTTCACCTGACGAAGACCAGATAAAAATTGCAGCCACAGAAAAAAATATCAGATAAAAGGAACCAAATCAGGAAAAATTCAATCCTAATTCAGCCGCTCGGTAGAAAATTTTTATAGACAGTAACTAAAAAGACTGGCGGAGGAAAAAACGAGCGACCAAAATGGATGCCATGCATCCTGCAGCAGGTCCCATGGCCTTCTGAATGGAACCAGTGACGTATGTACTTGACTTGACTTGCACATTGGCGGTGGCAGAAAGCCTCGGCAACTCAATTCGAGCCAAATCCAAAGAAAAATAGTTATTGTTAGAGCAACGAGGACAGCGCCAGCGACGAAGGCAGTAAGTAGCTTTATTATGGGATTTTAAGTTATTACACCGGTCGGTCGTCCAGGGGGGCAGGGGAGGGGGGCAGGCAGGATCTGGCAGAAGGATATGATGACGGTCGGGGTGCCACTGCAGCCACTCACATATGCGGCTCCTTGCACTTGAATGCTGGGCTTATCCAATGTGATGACGGGATGCCTTTTGGCCTACAGCCGAATTTGTCAACATGATTTGTGGTAGTTCAATCCCATTTCATTCTTCCACTTTTTGCATCCATTTTTTATTCGGTTGGACAGATTTGCCATGCTGGCAAGCCCACAAGGTGACTCCAATGATATTTCAAGAGTAGAATGTACTTAAAAGATTACATTTTATAGCTTTTATTTGTGCTTATCATTAGGGTATATTCAAAACTAATAAATAACATATATTTTAAAAGACGAAAAACATATTCTTTGAACGAGTTTAGCTCAAAGTGTAAGTGCAATTCATGCCCACATGCGGGCTATGAATAATTCATAATGATTCCATGATTTTATGGCTCATTTTTTCACTGTTTATCAGGAATTATCAAAAACTATTGAATTGGAAACAAATTCTTAAGACAAAAAAACCTCTCATTAGACCGATTTTAGCTCCAAGTGTAAATGTTAATTTTAATAACTTATATTTGTTTTTAGGATCATGTTATATTCAAAACATTAAATTTAAATTACTTGTATTATTGAAACGATTTTACCGTCAAGTACAACTGCCACTCTGTCGGCTACGTAATACTCCACATGCAGAAACATTTCCGCTTTGACCCAGTTAATAATTCAGAGCGATACATTAGGCGACAACGAGAACCTTTTCCGCCATTAGGTAGGGTGTCAGCATTTGACACTAAAGCTAATTTAATGGAAAATGTCCGAGGGAGAACTTGAAATTCGAGTTTATCGTGACACGCAACGCCGCGAGCTGACAACAACAAAGTAGACGCCGCGGAGCACCCATCTCATGTGGTTCATATTTTGGCTGACATATCTATTTATATGCAAATGCCACACCTCCCGGAATGTCGCCTGGACATCCTGGCCCCATCCTGCGTGCGTGCCAAAGTCAAAGTCAAGGAATTCTCCTTTGTTGTTCGCATTCCTGCAACAATAAATCACGGCACCTATGCTGCCGGCGCGTTAGGGGCGAGGGGCGAGTGCCCCGGTGGGGAAAAAACTAATAAATCTAAGGCCAATTAATTGACTTAGCTGCTGCTGGCAAAGGATGGCGCGGAGGCCAGAGATGACTCAAAAGGCAACGGCAGAGGCGCTAGAGCCAAAGCCAAAGGCAACGACTCCAAAGGGTCGCAATTTATGGCCGCACCATCAACTCGAGCCCGCACATAATAAATCATAACATTTTACAGATAATAGAAAACCTCACACATGTCCAAACAATCGGCTCCAGCAGTTGGTCGTCCCATAAGTGTATCCAAAACTCGGAGCTTGTTGGCCCGGCGGCTAGAAATTTTAATAAGCCGCAAAGAGTTTGCCATGGAAGCAGTAGTGGGAATAAAAAATGTTTCACATAATTTATGCAGCCAAAGAGGCAGACTTAGACCCGTGGGCGAACTTGAGGAGTGTAGGGATGTTTCCCAGGATGCGTATCCGCCGATAAAATCTAACATTATGGTTGCCATCGCAGTGGGGATAAGTTTTTGTGGCGTCATAGCGTTTGAACTTTACCTCTTGATAGAATCAAAAATGAAATAGTTGCAAAGAACCCTGACCTTTCAATCGAAACTTACTATAAACGTACTACCTTTTTGTGTCAGATTGAGTTGCCTGGTTTCAGATCTTTTGCCAGGCTTTCTCCTAGTCTTAACTGATTAATAAATATATACCATTAAGAACAGGAAATATCTCTTTCACTGCCCCAAGCGCTTAACACTTATTTTTCAAAAAAGTTCCTTCCAGTTGGCTCAAGACATATTCCTTCCTATTTCAATGTCATTCGTTTTTTTCTTTTTTTTGTTGTCTGAAATCGCGTGAATTTAAATTCCATTGCTGGCAGGGCACTAGGGAAAGGCACTAAGTCAAAGTCGAGCGGAAGGCTGTGTGGCGTGGGCGTGTTGCGCAAAAGTGTTGCAAGTCGGAGCGGAAACGCGCCGGCAACGCCTTTGAGTCGGCCCGCAAGTTTGTCTAGATGTCGGATGGATATGCCCTCCAATCTGGCGCTAAACTAATGCTGGGGGCAGCCTGTCGACAGGCGACCACCTTGCCACGCCCCCGGGCTTGTAATGACGTCATTTACATGCTGCAACACTTGCCACTAGCGAGGGCAATTACATAAATCATAGGGACTCTTCTGGCGGAAAGATCAGGATTGCACTTGAAAAAAGGGAAATTCTGATTGAGTTTACAGCATGAAAATTTAAATAATTATTATTTTTTATAAGTCGCAGGTAGTACAGGTTTCTTTTTGATAAATTCTGTGCACATTTCCCTATTTTGATGAGTTTTAATTGCCAGTTGGCCCGGCAACAAATCTGAGTTGCCAATCGACTTTCTGTTCTTTTTCGCTCGACGAATCGTAAATAAATTACACGGCCTGATTGATCAACTTTCCCGCCGATGACAGGCACAAAGGGGTAGGTAGGGCAGGGGCAAGCGCAGAGTCGCCGTCGTCCGCCGGCACTGTCATTGCGGCCGAAAATGTCGAGGCAGCCGCTCGTAAACATAAATCCAAGTGACGCTAATTGTTTGTTGCAATTACTGCTGCAGTTGTTGCCACCGTTCAGTTACGTGTGCGGCAGGCAGACAGCAGCCAGCAGCCAGCAGCCAGCAGCCAGCAGCAGGCAGCCGGCAGCCCAGTGTGCCGTGGAGGGTTAAGGAGGGCTGTGTTTGCATGCAAATTTTGTTGCATCTGCCATCTCTGCTGCTGTTGATGCTGCAGCAACGGCAAACAATTACTCAAACATTGTTGCAACTGCTGCTGTTGCTGCTGGTGATGTTGCTGGCGCGCATCTCGTTGTGCGTGCTAAATGGCAACTACTCTGGCGGCTAATGATAATCACTCGACGCCCTCTGCTCCTGTCGATCCTGGCTCTAACCTGCTCCGTGTTGGCTTTCCCCTACACTTTGCCCGTTTTCGATTGCTTAATCAAATCGCTTCTGGCTGCTGGAGCCGCTGCAGGGATTCAATGTAGCCCTGCGTTAGTAACTGGAGAAAATAATTACTAACTTAAAACGTACTGCTTTAGTTACTGGCCTTAAAGCAGCAGCTATCTCTGGTTGCTTCCACCGGAGTTGTCATCTCTCAGCAGGGCTATCAAATAGCTCAACAAATCTCCTGCCAGCCCGAGCGTAATGCTATTTATATGCCATATAATTGGCACTCAGGCCCACACCTCCGCCTCCAGCAAATAATCCACAAGATGGATTCGAAGTCTGCATGCAACGGCAACGGCAGCCACAAATGGGGCACATAAAAGGATCCAGCTGGGAGGGGGGAAAGAACGAGGAAGGGACGGAGAAAGTGCGGTTTGGCAGCACACAGCTGGATATAAATCAGAATTAATTCACAGGCTAAACAATGCGAAATTAATATTTTTGGACATGGAAACGATTCGGATTTTCAACAATAGGAAGACTACAGGGGCGCGGTTAAGATAACCAAGATGATCTTCCTCTCGACGGATTTCGCTTTAAAAATTATAACGAACCTAACTGCCACAATTCCCTAAGCCCATTTTGCAGGCAATAACTAATTTGTTGCACATCAGATACAGGGTAAATTCCTTATTAACTACATAGTTCGTAAGACCCCTTGGTCTCGGCGAAGGACCGCACACATGGTGACTAAACTGTCGGTTGTTGTGTGGCAGTTTGCAACTGTAAAGTGATATTAATTATGGGCTTTGTTGCAGTTCCAAACACTTGCCCCGAGGCCTTGGTATGGACGAGCTCTGGTTTCAGTTCTGGTCCCGGACACAGGCTTCGGGCTCCTCACTGATTAAGTAACTTTAGGACATGACACACTACTGCGGCTTCTGGGACAGGTAGCAACCACCTCACTTTGTATCCCTTAAGGACCATCTAAATGGATTGAAGCTAATGAAGGTCATCTTACATAGAAATGCCAAAGGAAAGCAGTTAAAGGAAGTTGATGTTGCAAATTTGCCTATATTATGCGTTTCTTGGGTGATAATGAGAGGACAATATTTATACTTTCTTAATAAAAAAAATCATATTATCGACTATCTCCCTTCGTTTTATTTGCTTCAAAAGTATTTAAAAGTTAATAAGTCGCATTCCAGGATGCTATATTTTCTAGGTATTTCAAATGCAAAGTAATTCCTAGAAAATAAAAACATTTGATATTGTATACGTTATGTTTATGGTGCCTACCTGTTTTCATATCCAATCTTAGTTTAGCTTGCTGAATAATTTCCCAGAAATTTCGACTTTAGGTAGCTATCCCTAATATGGGCAGGTAGTCGAATATTACCTATAAAAAGACAGTCGCGCTGGCAAGGAGCTCAGTTTCCCAAGTGCATTCGAAGACACATCTTTTAAGATATTTCTCGACAATTACAATTTGGAAAAATGAAGATTTCAGTATGACATACTACCACAACAGCATAAGTCTTAGTTTTAACAGATTTTGTTTTTTATTTTCAGATTTTCTTTTTGGTGCTTATTTTGGGCATTGTCTCGGCTCGTCCCCAGTTTGGATATGGAAGCTTTGGAGGCTTTGGAGGGTTTGAGCAGCAGCAACAGCAACAGGAATCCTTCGGGTATGGAGGTGGCTTTGGTCAGCAGCAGCAACAGCAGCAGGAAGCGTTTGGAGGAGGCTTTCCAGGAGGATTCGGGCAACAGCAGCAGCAGGAATCCTTTGGAGGAACCTTTGGGGGCTTCTATGGTTAATCAACTAAGTAATGCCGTCATTTAATGTAGTAATTTTTTGAAATGGGCAAAACGTACAATAAATCAGAACGATTAAGCTTAAATCATAACTTTCACGGGAAATCTATATATCTATTATAAGTTCGACCCCAAAAGAACCAAACTGAATTTAGAAAACGCCCCAACTGAACCAAAACCTGGCCGCTATCGCGTGAACACAGCACGAGGGACACGCAGTACTATTTCGATGCGGAGATACATTTGTATCTTTAGCCGAGCACGTGTAGCTGTTTATGCAGTTGTACAAGCTCGTGGGCGAAATTCAATTTATTATTCCACTATATGAGCTTTCGCACTTAACTTGCATGAATATATAATGAGCTCTCCGCTATGGAAATGGGACGGGTAGCCGGTAAATGGGAAATGCGAATGGGAATGGTAATGGGGGCTTCGAAAGGTAGCGCCGTTGCGTGCTCGATGCCTTGCCGGGTTCCATGACCCGGAGCCGGTTGTGAGACAGCTAAATTGAATTATTAATAACACGCAGTGCCCGCAGCGAAACGGATGTCATATCTGTAAGTGTGTATAATGCATTTTGTGGTTCTGAGGAGACAGTGCTCCAAAAATATAAAGAAAGGGGCGAAAATGGACTAATCGCAGCACTTACGACCATAATTTGTCAATTTTCGAAACAATTCCCCAAGGCCTCATAAATTGTCCGATGGTATGGTGTCCTGGTGTCCCGGCCTCCTGTCTCCGGGTCCCTCAGTCCTTGACTTTTGGCACCCATTACACCTCATTTCTCTTACTCAGAGGGACACTGCCGCGCCGAAAAACGAAAGTGAGCCCAGACATTGCGACGAACCGAAGCGGTTGGCTTCAAAAAACAGAAAGAAAACGCATTTAAATGCCTTTGTGTGCATAAATTACTCAGGGAGCTGACGTTTTCCCACATAAATGTGTAAATGAGTCTCAGTTTTCGCAGGGTTTTCTTTTTTTATTCGTGGGGTTTTTGTTGCCTTTCCGTTGGAATTGAAATGAATGCGAACTGAAATGGGATCCTTGGTTATTTCCGTTGGAACTTGTTGCTCTCGCTGATGGACGGTGAGGCCAATGGAAACATGCAGCACTGTGATCAATTTTGAAAGATTATTCGGAAAAAAACATAAACTTCGATGTTGACTTAAACCATTTGCGTTATATTTCGCAAGGTTCCTTTTTCGTTTGGGTTACCCTTTGACTCGTTCGGAGAAATCAGTTAGCAAAAGAAACTTTTCCTGGGAAATTACAGTTAACCTATATATATATAAGAATGGAAGAATCGTGTAAAGGATTCGAGTGTCGTCGCTTGGGGTAGAGCTTCCCTTTTCCGATACTCTTAGTTGCGGTTGACTAACTAACTAAAAGGAAAATCAAATAAAACGGAATATGTGCCACCAAATGGAGTCCCCAATCGAATAAATTTAATCGACATTGTCTAAATGCAATGCCAAATACAAATTCACTTAGCTAACAAGAAAGGAAAATCAAAAAGAAATCACCTCCCTCGAGTTTTCGGGCCTCCAGTTTTTTTTGCCAAAAAATAAAGGGAATGGAAGGAAAATTACCGCCCTTTGTGCATTTGGCCTGAAGATAACTGCCGGCCAAATGACACACATTAGGGCCAAGGTATATTTCCAAGGAGGCCGGGACGGCTTATGTGTGCAAAATCAATTCAAGCTCGATTTCCTTTGATGAAATGGTAAGTGTGCGCGTGTGTTTCGGGCCTCCTCGACGTACGTGACAGTTGTCCTTAAATGGCCCGAAGGAGCAAATTACTAAAAATAAAAAGGAACACTGCATGAGATATGTTATGAGTGCGCAGCCCGGGAATATTGATCCGAAAATCATTCGATTAATAGCCCAAATCCTTTATGGTCAGTTACCAGGGACAGCCGGCCGTTAATTAATGCACTTGTCTGTGCCACACTTGCGCCACCTTATCTCATCGTCCTGTGCCGCCACCGCCCACCACTTGCTCCTATGATTAATGTTTAATTAAGTTTGCAGCATTTTAAAAATGGCCCAACCGGCAGCCCTTTCGAGGGATTACATCATATTTAATCAGAGTCATTATTTATAATGATACGGCCGGCATGAGGCATCATAGTCGCTGCCGCCGCTGAAATATGCCACAAGTTATCAAAAGCCCGAAGTAAGCGCAGTATCATGTAAGCGTTAATAAGTGATTTCCATGGAAGCGCAGAGTGCGTTCTGCAAATCAATTTCACCCCGAATTCTGACGAATTTGCTTACTGGGAATCATTAGTGGAAAGTAGGAAAATTACGAGCAATGAAAACATGGCTTTAATTTGCATTTTAATATGAAATAAACACTACAGCTAGTATTTCTAGAATTATTTTGCTTAAACATCCACAAGTTTTAATGAATAGGAATCACTGGGAAGCCCTTGTGCAACCCGCGTGTGTGATTATGTACAGAGAGGCTTAAAGTGAGTCTTATCAGTGGAGTGAGCCGGAGTGCAGATGCCGCTCGAGTTGAAGTAAATTAATTAACAATGTTTATTGTTTGCACAATATGTGAAAATGCCACTGCAGTCGCCTGATGATGTCCTTGTTTTCGCAACTCTTATTGCCGCTGCCGTAGATGATGCTTGTGGCCGCTTTGTCTGACGGACAGTCACTTAAAATGCAGGGAAATGCTTTACGTTATTTGGACAGGCCGGAAATTTAAATTCAATTATATTGTTTTGGCCTTCGCTCTGACGTGCCTGCGTCTCCATTTGCGTCAAGTGCACTGGTCGACGGTATAATCTGTTAATTGGTAATTGTAAGCCATTAGTCGGCGTGCTTGGCAGAGAAAACCTGCGGCCAGACTCTCTTAATTATAATCGAGGTGACTCGGTACGTATGAAAGGCTATTGTTAGCACTTGATGAATGGATATGCTAAATAAGGAGATGTATTGGGGCTAAACAAGCCACAGAAAGTGCATGTAGCACAAAGATAGCTTAACCACAATGTTAGGCAGAGATATTAAAGGGTCATGGCTTCAGTTAGTTTAAGTTTCACTACGGTAAACCTTAAATATGTAATCAATCTCAGCATTCCTTTTTGTTTCAAACCTTTTTAGTTTCGGAAATTCGGTTCAAAATTCTTTAAATTGTTTGCCTGGGGAATCAATGGCCGACGTTCACCAGCTTATTGTCACTTGCATCATTTACCTTTACCAAATCTATTTGATTTTTGTAAGTCAATGATGGCATTCTAATCACATCTTTTAGTATGTAATGCTTCTTCCCCTGAAAAGAGATCCATTCATCCCCTTAAGAAGGATGCCCTGCTGCTCGTCCTGCACAACTTCCTGCTCTATTATGTCATAAACATGTTCAAGCACCTGGCTCAAGGTGAGTTCTATTTTATAGATGATTTATATGTAAACTTTCACTTAACCTGTTAATCCACAGCTGCGATGGGCTCTTCGGGGCCGGTAAACACTTTTTACTACGTACCGCTGGTATTCGAAGAAACTGTGAGCTTGGAGGCCCATCAGGAAAACTGCCACCAGGTGCTGCGATCCTCCACCTGGCAGTTCTTCGAGACTCTGTTCAGACATCATTTGGCGCTGTTGTTGTCGTTTAATATGGCCCTCATAGTGCCCGTAAGCTGGCCGCAGTATCCTTTTGCCGCCCCGAGTCCTCTTTCGATTCCATTGCAGCGCTGCAAGCTGGGCTTCATTAGCACTCTCGTGCTGGCCTCCAACTTCGTGATGTTCGTCTGCTTCACCTCGGCCATTTGCCAGCTCCTGATGGTCAGCGGCCAGGCCAATGTCAATGCCCTGCGCCTCCTCATGGTCCTAGGCCTGGGCCCGGTGTGCCAGGCGTTCCTGTTCTGTCGCCTCCTGTCCCGCATGTGGGTGAGTCCCTCGCAGCAGCAACCCCTTGCCTCTAATTCCTCAATGCCCCCCCCCAGGTCGGCCTGTGGGTCGTTGTTTGAACGAGGAAATTCGATTTGCCAGGACACAGCCCGGTCTCGGGCTAGCAGCAGAAAATCAAAGCAATAAACCAACTGAACTGGGCTCTAGCCGAAAATCACTTTCACTGCACAAAACTGCCAAACTGCAGGCATTTATGACAGCACAGTGCACGGGGGTAAAGGGCGAAAATCGCATAACAAAATTGTTGCTGAAAAGTTGAACAAATATTGAGGTCAGCAGAATGTCGAGTCTCGAGTTGCGAGCTGCAAGTTGCGAGTTGCGAGTCTACTCCACATTGTTGTTGGCGCAAACTGTTTGCTGGCCTCCGGCACAAACTCCGGACACGCTCCGTCCCAGTCTGGACGCCATGACTCCGACTCGGAGGCCTCTCTAGACCCTCGTCCTGGCCCAAAAATATTCAATGAAAAGCGGCAGTCGGCAGTCCCCTCTTTGTCAATAATACAAAATGGAAAAAATGAGATGTGGCTGCCGCAGCTCGAGTTTGCATGGCGCAATGCAGACGTCGACATAGCCCGGGGGTCCGGCTCCGGCTCCGGCCCCGGCACCGGCTCCGTTTCCGATGTCCTGTCCCCAGCCTACCCCTTTCATTGCCCCTGGCCCAAGCGGCCTCATGCCAGCTGCCTTCGCTTTCGCCTCGAATTGAGAAATTGCCGCAAATGCTTTTCGATTTTTCGTTATGGCTCGGACAAGCCTTGGCTTTTCATATTGCATAATTGATTGTGGGCGGGCCTGGGTGTGGGGATTGCGTAAATACCCAGCAGACGGCATTGTCACCACCCCGCTTCCCTTGCAACGGCAGCGCTTATGCACAATTTCAATATGCATTTCCCAGCCAGATGCATTCTGGGTGCGTAGAGCCGGAAAAGAGCATTGCCAAAAGAACGTGCTGCTGTGTTTACGCTTTCTGTGGTTATAATTAAATTGTGCAAATTTCAAAAGCGAAATTCTGTGAAAATCAACAAGTACAGTTATAGAGGAATAAAGTGAACATGACGTACCAGGACTCCTCCGTGGCTCAATCAAAAATCATTCGGTCAAGTGATAAATTGGCATATATTATCTCGGGCTTCTAGGACAGTCGTTTTCCTATTTTAAATTTAAATATGATTCATTTGTATGTTATGTTTTTATTTGGAAAGTCATCTTACAAGTACCAAGACAATAATCCTGGGATAACAGAAGCCGAATATATATTAAATAAAATGTACTATAGGCGTAACCATTTTATTTACTAGCCATGTAACATTGTTTCATTTTCAGAGTGCAGCAAAATCTTTAACATTTTTCTATGCAAATCCTAAAACACTTCGATGTGTGCAATGCTTGCATAAACCTCTGCACCCATTATGCCACCTTCACTGTATCTGCTACACACTCGGCCACCCATTTAGAGCTGCTTTTATGCGCCAACTCCGTGTGAAATGCACACTAAATATATACTATACCTACATTTATACAAGCTGCGGTGCCAAGAAGGAAAGATTGCAAATTGCAAGTGAAGTTCCCATGAGTCTAATAACATCAAGACAAGGCAAAAAGTTCATATAGATGATTCCCTTTAAAATGTAAGCTATATTCGAAATAATATCATAGTAGCTCAATGCAGATATATAAATTCCATATCCTATCTTTTAATAGCTTTGTAAAGTCGGATTTAAATGAAGTATAGAAAACAATATTTATTTGGAATCTCCATGTGCAGATACCAGCACGATTTGACCTCTTATACAAGTTTCACTACTTATACTATGCAGTTTTCCAACCCACTGCACTTTTGCGCACTTTATCACAAAGTTAGTTTACCCCGCTTGAGTGATGTACTAGAACTGGAGAGCCCTCTTCGAATCTCAAGTCGTAACGTAGCCGCACAGTAACGAGCCCTCCGTGCTCGCCCTCCTCCCCTGCCTCGTGTCCCTATAATAATGAGCAACGATACAGGTCCCGGAACTCTAAGCATGAGAAATTTAATTTTAAGCCACCCCACATGCACACCATCCCGTCCGTTCCACACACACACATAATTGTGTATTCAAGTAGGAGATATGGGAACTGAAAGAAGCTCCATCAACGGGCGGAGCTGGGAAAGGAAACAGGGGGCAGGACCTGGCGGCATGGGCTGCCTTAAATTAAGATAATGACACGTGGGGTATCGCCGCCCCGGGCGGCAGGAGTGGTTGGTAAATTGCGATAACATAGAAATGGTCTGAATAGCGGCTCACTTTAAAACACTTAACCCTTGACACACAGGCCCCTTGCCCCGCCGAGCTCACCTCGACGGCACGCACTTTTAAAGCGCACCTTGATGGCAAGCTGCCAAAGAGTTTGACTCCATTGACGGGGGATTGGGCGAAGAAAGTGGGGCATGCCAATGTGCCAGCGTTTGAAAATTTCATTTTCCAAGTAGAGGGATGTGTGTATGTCGAATGGAACGGTTTTATATCGACAAAAAATACCACAATATTATGAAATGTCCTATAGTTTATTTATCGACGTGTTAAGCATCCATCCTAACATATCACATGTAGATCGATATTTTCGATATATGGCGAATATCAAAGCAAAAATCCGATTTGATATTGATACATTGTGTTTTTTGAATGCAACAGTCAGATATGATATATCCATAAGAATATCCAGTGCTATCATTTTTCGTTAAAATAGATGTTATCATTAAAACCAAACAAATATATATAACAAACGAGGTTGCTATTTTTTTTTTGTTTTAATGGATCTATCAACTGAGAAATACATGGAACTAATAAAAAAATTATATTCTATTGAGTAACCATTATTTTCTGTTTTCCCTAGGTGCTAGGACTACTCTATCTCTAATTTCTGTTTTAAAATAATCGTAGCTATCGTTTTCCACATAACTGAGCAATTCGTTTGTCTAGACTCTCAACTTGGACATCAAGAATATCATATATTTTTAACCCTTCCGGACATTGGGGGAACTTAAAGAAAAAAAACGGCATTGTCTGATCAATAATGATGTCAAAAATTATTATTGACAATCGTGAGAAATTATGTATGCAGAAGAAAGAGCTTCTTACTAAGTCTAGATCCAACGGGCGGCGGGCTGCTTACCAATATGAACTATGTCCTGATTTTTATTTGTATTTAAAAAGTAAAATCTTTATTATCTGACCAAGTTTTCAAATCAATCTCTACCGAACCGAGATCTTAATTAGTAACTATCTTGGCCTTTCTCCAAATTCCAGCACAACTTTTATTGAAAGTAGGTAGAAAAGCTAGCGAAATAAAATAAACAAAACCCAAATAGAACACTTGGGCGTGTGGGAGAAAATCGATGGATTTGATGTAGCACAAAAAAAAATTTGCATTTGAAATGGCCGCAAGGTGAGTATGGGCGTTAGCTCTTTTTGTAAGTAGATATTTCCTCGACGTGATTTGTGCAGACTGTGGCCAGTGGGGAAAAGATGCGAGACGAGCTGAAAAAAAAGAGTCTGGGCCAGCCAGAAAAAGATTTTTCCCAAAGGCGGCCTCAGGGGTGCCAAATACTTAGCCACACAGACATCCCCAAGCCTTACCACACAAACAACAAACTCGCACTTCTAAGAAAAAACTCACAAGAAAGTCAAAGTCACTTCCTGGAAATTGGTATAGTAAGTCGGCACTGTGGTCTAAGGGCCATTAAGTGTATGCTAGAATTAAGATAGTAAACTTAATGGCATGGCAATAAATAAATATACGATTATCATCAGTTGCACTAAAATAAGTTAGTTGGTTTAAATGAAATTTAAATATCTTGAAATAACTAGTCAATCAAATCTGATAAAAAGCTTGGGTATAATATTTTATATAAAATTAAAAGGCTCTTGGGTTACGTAAACTAATTAATTAATATGTTCCCATACAAATCTTCATTCTCAACACAAATTTAAATACCTCAGCACACAGTGTCCTCGCTACTTGGTTTTCAGTTTTAATAGCTTTTTAATTGCAGACTACAGCCCACAGCGAAGTGTTTCCCAATTAAAAGAGTCTGCCTGGCTCCGGACGACATCCGGCCCCTCAGCTTGCTTTCAGCAACCTTAATCTTTGAATGGGTGGCACGGAGGGCCGTGCCAGCCACATGTGCGCATTGGGGAATCCCCACCGAGTCGCGTACACATATGTATCTGTTAATTATGCAGGCGGTCCGTGTGTCCGGGAAGATAAGGAGTCCAACTTGATGCCGCCAGAGTGTCGGTGCCAATGCTGGCCATGAGCGATGAGTCAATTTTAAGTTGACTTATGGTAAAATTATTGGGAATTTACAAAAAACTAGAACAAAATTCGTTAAATGGAACACTACGATCAATCGCAAGAGCCTTTAAGTCTGAGGGAAGAGTTTCGTTGGGAACGATTCGGCCTCCACTCCGATTCGCCCATCAACTTCCTGCGATCCCAAGTAAGTGAATCGAACTTAGTTCTATGCTTTTACCAAGTCTTATTCAATCTTCCAGTGGCAGTCAAGATCTAAATCGTCCTTTTTCCTGGCTTACCGCTGCCTTTTGGGTGCCTTTTTTGGCACCGGGGTCGTCACTTACACGGTGAAATACTTTCGGAGAGGTCATTGTTTCATCTACTTAACGAATTGGACCTTTTGTATGTGCGGCATTACCAGTGCTTATGCTGCTGTTTTGCAGACAATATATCACTTCCGGGAGGAATCGTGGGGTAATTCTTGAAATATCTATAATATTAAATTTTGTATTTGTTCCTTCGCTCTCAGTTCCCCCGAGTTGGGTGATCAAGATCTATTGGGCCTGCTTCTGGATTACCCTGTGTATAGAATGTTTGGTGGCGCTCACTTATTGGACACTGATATATCCGAGGGATCGGGTACGAGACAGTTTGTTATATGTCTCCACCCTCTATAACATCTGGACCCACGCAGTGGCACCTATCGTCTTCACGGTGGATCATTTCGTGGTGGCCCAGCCTGCCAGGCTTTTGCACTTTGTCTACCCAGTAGGCTTCTGCTTGGTCTACTTTGGATTTACGATTATCTTCTATTTAGCGGGCGGTGTAAACATGTAAGAAAGGCTGCCTAGATCAGTCTCCATTCATAATATTATTTTGCTTATACGTTTCAGAAATGGGCGTCCGTACATATATTCATTCCTGAAGTACTATAAGCCGGCAAGAGCTGCGGTATCTGCAACCCTGCTGGTGTCTTTACTGGTTGTTTGTTCTATATTTCAGTATGGAGTGTATCGCTTCAGAACATACTTGGCGCGCATGTTTGGCAAACTTATTTAGGGTACCGGCGTACTCGAAGGTGTATAATAAATTTGTAAGTTATAGAGTTTCACTAGTAATTTATATTTAGTATTTATACGGCAGAATACATACGGAATTCTGTAAAATAGAGTTTCATTACTACTACTTATTGGGACTCGGTAAAATGTCCTTATCTAACACCATTTCATCTATAATAGACGGATAAATGCAGAATGTATTTAAAAGACAGAAAAATATGTATAAACATAAGGGTGCTGTAGTCTTTGAAAGACAAGTCCCAAGAGATATTAAAAATATTGTTTATTGTGCATATCAGAGGACAAATAGTTGTGTCGTGTTTTCTTGTTTATGCCACTCGTACGTGCTTGGAAAATTAAAAACTACTTTGATGCTGCAGCTTCAGTTGTCCTGTTTTCATGTCTGGTCATATGTAGTCAGTATGTGATTTCTCTACATGCTTTGAAAAAGGATCTTCTGCTTCACAGATTGATACTTTAATTATTTTTTTTTTATATTAAGGGTAGCTAAAAGCTAAAAATAATTTCTTAAAATAAATTCGCTTTTATATGAAAGGGCAAACAAATTGTATTTTGATAGATGTAGGTGTTCAATTGTGTTATTAATAAACATTTATAAGACAGCACAGTTGCTGACATCTAAACCAACTTAATATGTCTGTTCAATATACCTGTTAACTCTGAATATACGTAAATAATTAGTTTTTGTTAAGAAACTCAGTTTTTTTTCGAAATTTATTCACTTTAAATATTTAATCGTTCTACGACATACCTAGAAATGTCGCTTGCAATTACGGCTGTAAATAATGCTGGGGCCCCGCGAAGAACAATGAGTTGACTCATTGCTGCATTTTTCAACCAACAAAACGACTCTCCCTCCGCTCCTCGCTCCGCCCGCATTAACTTCTGCATCGATAAATAAACAAGTTGAGCTACTTAAGATTTAAGTTGTTGTTGTTTCCGTCCTCGTTCGACTGTTGTTGTTGCAAGTGGTGTGCACACAAAATTTGTAGTGAATACTTTTTCCCCCCATAAACATGCACGTCCCCGTGCCGGGCCCCCCTTTCGGCACCCCTTAACTGAATTAACCCCTTCAGTCCGTTACAAAATTTCATATTACGTATACGCTACGTATGCGCATTTCAAGCATGAAACGCTTCTGCACAGTGCACAACAGCAGCTGCGCTGCTGCGTGTGCCTCGGATAATAATATAAGCATATAAATGTTTATGTTAAATTAAATTGAATGCAAAAAGGCGGAAATGTTACGAAATGCTTAAAAAAAAAATGGAAAACAAATATATTTTCGCCATGTTGGCTCCGAGAGCAGGAAGCGGGTATAATTGCCCCACCCCGGCATCCCGCTGGCGCCAGAAATTTAAGACGATCTCTTTAAGTTATGTTGCCCTTAACAACTATTGGCCCCCTTCCCTCCGTCAGCCAATGCAGTTGGCGGCTGTCAGGCTGAGTGCAGCCATAAATACGTTAGCGTTCGATGTTTTAGGCGAGGCCAGCTGCAGCCACAGAGCCCTGCTAAGTGGCTGCACTTTAGCAGGTCCCATAGGGTCCCTTCGACATAGCAGTAAGCAAGGCGACTTTATGGGGATGTGCTTTTTTGTCTTCCCATGTGTGCAGCCGAATCTCCATATACAAAGGTGTAGTAAAATTTGTCACATATTAAAATGAGTTAGCTTAGAAAACTCGATTGCAGCCAGGGAAATTCTGCTTAAGTTTATTAGCCGAAATTATTATACCATATACAAGGTGAGCTAGAAGCCTTTTATTTTACTCTATTGTCCTTGTTTTGTGAAAACCCCAGCAAAGGAGTTTTTCAAATTTTAGAATCCAATAATACCACTTGATGTGTTTTCTACACCCAAACTCTAGCTAAGTTTACAATGCCAGTACAATTATGTATGTTTTTCGTGGAATGTTTCTGCACCCATTTTGCCGCTGCCGCCCGGGGGCTCAAGCGGCATTGGAATTTGGTTCTTTACCAACCCATTCAAGTGTTAAAATATGTATATAAAATTGATTGGCTGATTAAGCACACACTTTGCACAATCCGCCTCCACACGTTGTAGCTCCTTTCATCCTACTATTATATGTATATTTTTTGCTTTGCATTGTCTGGCCTTGGTATTTTCCCCTTTTTTGATTTGCTTCGGAAATGACGCAAATAACGCAACAAATTTAAGCCAGTCACAAAAATGCCCCCCGCCCGCCCAGACACGCGCACACTCTGACACACGCCGGCAGAAACACACCTCCAGAATGGGTTATTTATGACAATAGGCATGTGAGAGCCGACAACAGGATGTTTTATATTATGCCATTGGAAAATAAAGGCAAACACACACACATCCGCTCACGTACGCACAATGCCCAATTTTGTTGTTCCTGTAATATTTTGCATAAATTCCACTTAACATAAGGGAAACCAGGGTATATCCATAAGCGGAATAACTGGGAAATAAAGTTTACTGAAGAATGGTAAAAAATGTGCTAAATAATAAAATTGAGTAAAATGTGCTAATAATAACAGAAAAGAATGAACTTTCTGCACTTGTCAAAGGAATTTAATATCCATTTATGAGTTTTGAAGTAAAAAAGAAATGGGTTCGTCAATTAAAAGTGTCTCTTGTAAGTAATACTCCTGGGTGCCTCCTTTTAATCTGATTTTTCCAAGAGAAAAAAATTATATACCTTTATAGAGGGCATTAACAAGTCTTTTTACGTGCCGCAAATATTTTTTTCATTCTTTTTGAGTAATTTCGAGAGTGAAATTTAATTTTGCTGCTCATTAATGGCACGTCGGCCGACGGAGAGCTCACCGGAAATATGTGATTTCCGAATATAAATACATATTTGTTCCATTTTCGTATTACGCCCCATTGTACATAAATGTCTGTTCTTGTAATTCCCGTAAAACAATAAGTCCGTGCAGATAATTACGGGAAGTTTATGAGGATCCTGGAAAATGACAGGGAAGAATGGCGTTAAATTGGTTGTTGGTTTTCAGCATCAATTTATTAATCTACAAGTCGATATTGGGAATACAAAGGAAAGAAAGCACAAATGCACAAATCTTACATTTAGCTGAAAATTGGCCGATTTTTATCTCGAGGAGGTTGTAACCATTGTGAAATTTATGTTAAAACATGCCTCAACTCGTACTTGATTTGTTTCGACTGCAAAATATTCTTGGAACAGCCCTCAGACTTATCTCCGAGCCTTCAGCCCACTCATTTAAATACAAAGCTAATAAACTTTTTGCGTATAAGGCATTGTTTGAGAGTGGGACAAGAAAGCAAGGCCCAAAGCCGAAGCCAATCAAAGGCAAAACAATAAACAAGCATGACAATAAATAAATAAATAAATGGCCAGACGAAAAATGCGAGGCGGAGGACACTCAGTGCGAGGAGTCGCAGCAGCGTTGTGCCTTGCGTGAAAGGATAATGACGCGTTCATTTCCCGCTCGGCCCTCATCCTCGCCGGCAAATGCAAACGACAATATTGAAACGGCGGGACATCGACAGGATAAGGCCGTATGCGGTTCGGGGCCGTGACGCAGGAATTGATTGAATGCCGTATTAAGCTTAAGCCGCGCACACACACGCCGAAATAAGCAAACATTTATCTTTCCCCTTTTTGGCTGCGCTTATTTTTTTTACCAACTTCAATTTAACGGCTACTTAAGTCCATCATATTGAATAATGCTGTGTACCGAGAGGCATGCGGGCTGCAGCCAATTTCTCGGCTATTTCTGATATGTGAGTGAGCATTTGCAAGTTTGTGCTTGGAATGTTGTGGCTAAAAACGAATCAAATAAATTATTTGAAAAGAATTCAGCAATTAAAAGATTTATCTGTTTGCCAACTGCGAATGGTACATTTTTGCAATATTTGGTTTATGCCCAAGGAATTAAATACAAAAAGGAATAGGTTCACTTCAAGGCGCAAAAAATCTTCAAAATGTCTGGAAACACTGAGAAAACTTATAACTAAATTCGAATTTCCTAAAGTTAAGTTAACGTATAATTATTTTATATTTTATGTAAATAATTTGTCCAAGAATTTATTGCAAAACAAACGAGAATGAATGTAAAAATTAAAGCCTAAACACCTTTTTAAGCTTTTACTTATAAGGTATGTGCTAAATACAAGCTTAAAATATAAAAGAAGATATTTTGCATCGTTTCTACCACCTAGAACTTCTAAAGTCTGTTCTCCGTGTACCTTACCTCCTTCAATTTAACAGCTACTTTAATCCATCATTTCAAATTATTATCTTCGCGCCTGGTGGCAAAAGTTGGCAAGTTCCCGTGCACGCTCAGTTGGCCACGCATCAAATGGGCCCTCAATGGGCATTAAAAGCTCCTTGATGACGCTACCTGAAAATCGTGATGCGGACGGCGCAGGACGGGGCAGGACTAAAGTGGAGGCTCATTAAAAGGCCACCGCACAAAACTGCTGACATCACGACAGACGGCGACGATGTTGCAGGGGCTACTTGGGCGTCGAATTAAAAAGTTGCCTTGATAATCCTTTTGCAAAATAGACGGGATTAAGTAAAACGCTGAGCCGGAAATTTATGCGGCCCAGGTGGGCATTGGCTGCCGTCCAGGTGTTGACCATCAACTTGGCCGAGTCGCGTCGAGTTGGGTAAGGAGTTCGCCGCGAAAGCACTTAAAATGTACCACAGTGTTGCAATAATTACCGTTAAATGTTCACAGTTAAAAACAGTTTCAGTGGGAAAAGGGGAAATTCAATTCTGGCACAGAAAGCTCTCTGTTATTATCCTTGCAGCCGTTCAGCATCGCAGAGCCCGGTGATGTCGGTGATTTGTAATCTTAAGCGGCGTATGATTAACTTTTTAGCTGCCTGTGAGAGCATAGAGATGATTGGGGTTATTAAGCTGAAGTCTAATTACTTAGAGCCTTTAAATATTTATAAAAATATATATAGAATATTCGTCACACCATCTCAATTTAGAAGCTCAGAAGAAAGTCATTCCTTTCCGTAAGCTAATCCTTTTTCATATATTTTTCCGTCTGAAAGCCCAACCGCCTGCAGACAACAACTAATGACTCGCCATTAAATTGGCTCGCCAAACACTACATTTAAATTAATGCACAGACGATCAAGAGAGTCGGATTTGGGCGGCGAGGAGGGGCAGCTACTGTCTGAGGGCAATTTCAAGCGGAGCGTCAAGCCCGATCCGACCTCCAACCCGTTCCGCACCCACTTTCCGTGTCAGCCAAGTGTGCACTTGTACTTGTAGTTTAGCCAGCGTAAAAACATATAAATAAATATGAAAATCGCATAGAAAAACCAACAGAAGCCCACTGGCAACAACAGCAACAGCAGCAGACACATGAAAATAGTCCTTGTTGGTGTTGTTAATGTTTTTGTAGCTGCTGTCTGAGTGAGCACGAGATGCCTGGCTGCCGCTGCCGCTGCTGCTGCTGTCTCTGAACCAAAGTGCCATGCATTTGAAATTTTTAAGCACAACACTGCGTATGATCAACGTGTGTGGGCGTCTGGCCAGAGGGGCAACATGGCTGGGCGGGGCGGTGTGAGGTGGGAGCGTGACTATATGGCACTGCACATGAAATAATGACAACAGCTATAAAATTTGGTTGGCTTTTTGCGACACAAGCCGAGCAGCAGCAGTAAGCGCTGTTCCCAGAAACGATGTCAACTAGCAAATTGGTTTTTGAGATAAAAATAAATAAAAGAAAAATAAAATAAATATCCATTTGTTTAATAATTTTTATAGGTTATGATGGGAGAATCGTACACAAAATGAAGGAGTCAGTCTAAAATGTATTTTTATTTATTACGAATATGTCTGTGCTTATATAAATTCTTTATAATTTATAATGTGCTTAGAGTTTATTTAAGACCTCATTCTTATATTCTTCCAAGGCACCTTATTTCTTAATATATTGCTATAAATACATGTATCAAAATTCGCTTTGTCTGTGCCATTATCGAGGTTTAGTGGCGGAATATATCCTGGGAACACAACGCTAACGCATTTACTCAAGTGGCTTTCTGACGCTCATCGTCTGTTTTTCCTGCTTTTCCTGCTATTATTGCTGGTGGGGGATGGTGGCTGTGCTTCTGCTTCCCTCACGCTGCTGTTGTTGTTGCTGCTGGTTATTTCCCTTGCCCGACTGTCTTGAATTATTATTCATGAGAGCTTTAATTTATGCTGCAGTTAGAATTAGTGCGCTTTGCATTTTTCGCTATCTCGTTCAACTGTACATACTCCCATATGCACACAGTACGAATGTGTGTATGTGTGCTTAGTTTTCGCTGGCCAAGGGAATCTGTGGCCAGGTGGTGCCACCAAATATTCCCATAAAATATTCATGTCCATTCCATTTGAGATTTTGTGTGCGGGCGGATTCCCCTGTATTTACTTGTGTAATTGACAAGGATTTGTAATGAACTAAGGGGATATTAAATTCGGGACTTGTGTAACAGAAATTAATTTTATTAATTTGATAAAACAGAATGGAATAGTGACAATGATTTACCACTAGAATTTTAAGAACAATAAGTACTATCATTGCTGGTTTTGTAGTTATTTAAAAAATGTTTTTTCCTAACTTTACTTTTATAAATAATAAGCGTAATGGATACTCGGGAAATTGTATGACATTGTAATATCGCCCTTGACTTTCATTTACCCAAAGTTTCTCCTAGATTCACTTTCCCTAAATACTATTTCTCTATTCGCCTTGAACTCCCCCAAGCATTTTTGTAGCTGCTTATGGCCATTTGCTTGTAGCCAATTTCCATTCCCGTTTGAGTGGCAATCAGTGCTGGGATTTGTTTATGGCATTTTCATGCTTATTTTTATTTCCATTATCTTCCCCTGTACTTGTATGTGCAGTAGTGACTTGTCTCTGTATTTTCAATAGATAAAAGCTAAAATTTGCATAGCATCGCAAAACAACAATAATAAGTTCAGAGATCTCCAGTAAACAAGCTTCACTTGCGTTTGTATATCGTAGAGTTTGCCTCGCCGACGCAGAGTTTTCTTCTGCCACGCATTCGACGCGTTCGTTTTGCATTTTTGCGCTGCTTGTTTGAAAACTAATTAAAAGTTTAAATGTTTGTAATTAGCGTCGAAATAAATGTCTGCCTGCCACATTATAAAATTAGTAAATTTTATGCCAAACTTCGGCTGCAGTCAAAATATGCGAACTGCAAAAAACAAACGCCGGAGCAGTCCCCTCTGCCCTTTCTGCCTGCCAGCCTGCCTGCTATGCGGTGGTTTTAATTTCGCAATTTCCCGTTCGGTGTGGCTTTGTTGGGTTTTACTTATTCGCCTTATTAACCCAGTATCAGACACTTGTTCGTTTTGTTATCCAATTTTTTGTGCAATTGAAAAGATTATTGGGACAACAAAACATATTTTTTATGAAGTATACTCAGCTACGAAGTCACTGCGTAATCGTTTCGTAAAAGCTCAAATGGAATTTTACAAGAGTCGACTGGTCCTATGTCAAGTATTCAGTCATCAATAAAAACGCACACGCTTAATTAATTTAACCCGAAAAGTCAACCACGCGTGACGTAGACGAATAGCAACGGCCGGGCAAGGACAACGAGCCCGGCAATCCCGCAACAATGACATCCGCCCCCACAGCGAATTTCCTTAAAGCCCCTTCGCAAGTAAGAATGACACAATGACAGACATCGATAACAAGTTGTTTTTGACTTCGTTCTCGGCATTAAAATAAAATACTCAAATTCACAAGGACAAAGGACACAATCAGACCGTTGCCAGTTCCCTTTGGGCGGGATTTAAAAAAGTCGTAAATGGTAAGTTGCAACTATATTCAAAATACGACTCTTGAGAGCAGTGTTCTGATTGTAAGAAAATTGCATTGTGTACGTTTTGGTAGAACACATTTATTTCATTTAAATCTTAAACTTAAGTTGTGGTGGCTTATCAATATTCATTCAATACATATATTTAATGTCTTCGAGAAGAAAGATACATATATAGCTTTGACTAAGCTAACATAATTGGTTTTATTGTTATATTTTAATGTGATTAATATAAAAACCAATGTTGAGTTACATATCTCCAAATAAATAAATAATATTTTTAATAATTCCCACTACTTATATATACCAGTTTAAGACCGCTTATCTAGGATCCATTCACCTACTCAGTGAGCTTAGGTCTCTTATGCGTGCTAGTGGGCCATGTCGGCAAACATAAACTCATTAGCCCAAAATCATCCTTTATTCGGACAGCGTTGTCGGAGAGTTAGACGGTAGTTCGATTGGTCAAATACTCAATATTCGTCGACTGTTCAAGCGACCAGCACACATCATCTGATAAATGCAACACAGCGCGGCTTAATTAAGGTTTACTACTCGGGCCATAACTCGCCATGTCCCACCCGCACCTATTATGGGCTCAGCTTCATAGAAATACGCACACACATGCACTCGAACTACTCAATGTAATTATGTGCTAAGTGCTCGGGGCACTGCCCGAAACTCATTCAATATCAGATAATCGCGCAATCGTCGAGGCAGAATCGCTGTTCCAGAATTTCAGTTGTGACCTCGGGAACTGTTCAACAATTTAAGGACTTTGGCTGATGATAAGTGGGAGAATAATTAAATTGGCAGATGATTCTTATTTGAAAGAATATTAGCAGTCTGTGCTGAAAGAAGCCTTATCAAGGGACAAGTATTTTAAACAGCATCGATGAAACAGCAATGAATGAAACTCTCGAAAATTGGCTTTGCAATTTTTCCTCCCTTAAAATTAAATTTAATAAGCTGCTTCTTTTTCGAATTTTCTGCGCATCTGCTTTAACGCAACTTACTTTCCACAATTATTGCAATTTTCTTGAACGTCCCTCCCCTGCTCCCGTTGGATATATACGTTGAATACAACCCCCGCAGTCTTAACCCCGCCATGCCGTGATAGTTGCGTATTGCTGGCTCAGCAGGCGGCGATGGACACCGAGCTGCGGGCGGGTTAAGTGTCGCTTGTGCTGTGTTGACCGGAAAAACGCGGGAAATTAAGGATAATGTAATTTATTGATGCATTGTAAAAGTTAAGCTCCAGTCGCCAGCGCTGTCGTTGTCGCTGTCTGTGCTCTCTCCAGTATAAATTACAATTTGACAGAAATGGCGAGCGAGGGTATCTGATGAGGGCTGGCCACGGTCCATGGAAAAGTCGTGTGAGCTCAATTAAATTTACAATTAACAAATCCAATAAGTTCATTCAAGCTATACGAAATAAGACACGATATATATAGATATAGATTATTCAAGAACGTAGTGGAAATGTGAATTTAACTGTATCTAAACAAAGTAATAAAGGCTTAATTGCCGTAAACAGAGCACACTCGATTAGAGAATGCGAAATCTTTTTAGGGAGTGAAACGGAAATTCTTTCTGACCAAGCAATCAACACTTGTCCGGAGCTGTGACTCTCGCACGCCGGCTGACAAAAGTGAGCAAATATTCCATGGGTTTCGGCTTTGACCAGGCAAACATATTTGCCGAAATGCCTTTGGCTTTAATTTCGGCAGACGACTTTGGCATTGGATCTTGCTCCGGCTCCGGCTTCGGCTCCGTCTATTTATATCTAAAGTTCCCCGCCCATATATATTCCGTATCCTCGGAGCTGGAGCCAGGAATGCCAGCAGCAAGTGTAAGTGTGGCGCATTCCACTCGTGTTGAAACTGTAAAATAGATGCTGCCATCCTTATTTCCGCCGCACACCCAAGATGCGATTGCATTTTGTTACATACGAACCCACACATTGGGGTAAGTACAGTGCGGTTCGTCGGAGAAAAGACTTGAGGATATTGCGCAAGGGTGCCAAGAAGTTATATATATAAAAGTATGTTAAGGATATCTATGTTAAGGATATATATGTGTTTAGAAATTGCAATATTTAATTGTAACCTTTATTCTGATCCCATTCTATATTACATTCTAAGTATTATATATCTTACATGTTATATTAAATAAACAGAATCTTTTCATTGGAGTGCACCTAAAAGTAAACTCAAACCTTCATACTGTAAGCTTTAATTCTATAAATTTCAAGATATATATTGTCGCCAGTATCATACATTTATGTAACGCAGCTGCATTCCCTACACATGCTTAATCTGGAAATCCTTCTTGGCCTGCTTTCCCAAACACCATATAACTAACAAGGAGATGACGACGAGGATGCCACCCTTCTCGCATTCAGGTTCGGTATTCTGTGTGCTAGCTTAGCTGGTGGAGATTTATGGAGGAATTCCTAAAAGAAATCCAAGTCAATTACTTGCTTAATTATTTCCTTTGAAATTTATTGATTTCTTTCGCTTTCCCCTCGAACGAAGGCAAGGAATTTTTGCGCAACACGCCTTGCTTGCTATTTGTTTTGCCTTGGAAACCGGCGAATGTAGGACCTAAGCCAGAAATGAAATGGGAAAACCAGAAGTAATTTCGTCTTTGACGCTTGACTTTATTTAACTCACGAAATTTTTAATTCACATACTTGCAATTATTAAAATGTAAGTCTGAAATTAATAAATTTGTGAAAACTGTTGGCTTTTCTTTGTCGCCTTTTCCACAAATTGATTTAACATTTTTCCAATAAATTAGCTTTTATAATGAAACTGTGAGAACAAAAAAGTGTATAGAGCAACCTTGGCATCTCTTTGTCTTGTGCTGAGGGTAGTTGGTTGTTTGCTCAACTGTGCGTATGAGTAATATGAATATTGACGTACTCACGCTTCAGTGGGCTTTTGTTGTTGAAAACAATTTGTGTGTGTGAACTGCTGTTTTTGTTATTCCATGCTCTTTTTATTACTTATATATAGTATGTGTGGTGTGGGCTCATTGGTGAATGTTTTAAAAAATAAAATACCCACTCGTGTTGATTTTAAAGCAGTTCTGCCATTGGGGGTTTTGAGTGGAAGTGAAGTCCACTTGCGGGCCTGTTCAAACAAATTGAATTATTCTGTAGTGTGCCTTTATCGTAATTGATTAAAGACTTTCTATCATAAATAAATTTTAGGGCAATAAAGTGATAAACATGCAAGTTATACGGCAATAATGGAGCAAGCTTCCATAGTTAGATCGCTTAATAATATTACGTATCCTTAAAACCTAGTCTTTAAATTGTATTTTTTTAACCTAGTTAGTTGAAAGGAAGCCGAACACATTTTATTATAAAACAGGTCAATGTCTAGGGGGTAAATTAAATCCAAAACGAAGCTGTGATTCATTCGCATATAGGATATATTCATTCCGCCGGCGAGGGTCACAACAATTGTTTTCGCTCACACACAGACGCTTCGTTTTTTAAGCTCTTGGTGTCGCATTGCAAATGTCTGGGTTTTTGTTTTGTTCTTTAACGATTTTTTGTGTGCTCCCCACGGCAACAGCCACAACGAAAATCTCTTTATTGGATTATCCTGCAAAATTTACGCGGCATTAAAAGCGGCCAAAACAGGACCCTCGGCCCGCGGCCCCGGGGGATCTGAATAAGTGTGTGTGTGTGTGTTGGGTGCTTCAAGGGGTTAAGCGCAAGGTAGTCAGCCCGCGAACAACAAAACGAGAGAAACGTTTATTTACATTTTTAAGGTCGTCGTCGACGCTTCCATTAGTCCAACAACGAGCTCCCAATCCGACCTCCGCCAAAAAAAGAAAAAAAACCGTAAAGGAAAAAATCCATTAGCTTGGCGCATATTTCCCAGGCATTTCCTACTTAGAGCCATTTAAAGTTTTAAGGCCGCAGTGGAATAGCGAGCAATGTGTTGCCGGTCCAGAGAGTTGGACGAAGATCTAAGTAATTAAATTTTGGTTGGCTAAAGGCATAACAATACAGAAAATCATGAGGAGATATGTTTGTATACAATTAAGGTTTATTTTATTAGTATTTGGCCGTAAAGAAGTTTACTGAACAGAACTTAAACTGATTCCTAGACACAACCTACAAATTTTTCAGGTTTTCAGGTTTTTGAAATCCCAGTTTCTACCTCTCAGCTTGGTATCAAACAAGCAAGAAGAATGCGGCACGCAAATTGCTGGGAAAACCCAGCAATGCCTGCAACGATTCTGGTTTCCGGAAACCAGGACAGTCCGGACCATATCGTAAAAAACGAAAAGCTTACGAAAACATGCGTGTGAGCGATGGCTACGTGTGTGTGCGGAGGTCGTTTGTTTGGCTGCATCAAATTGAAAAGCTCAACCCAACAATGTCCTTGGCTGAGCATATCCGAAGTCACTCAAAGAAAATTTAATGATGATATTATGTTAATATATTTTGCGGGTTTTTAAGTTAAGTAGTATTTTAGAAAATACAAAATAAATAAAGTGTATTAAATATTTATTTTTATATTATAAAAGCAGCAGAAAATCTGACATTCGTTATTTTAATACTTTCAACCAATTGTAATAACTGTTTAAACTGTCAGTGCCTGCAGGGTAGCATAGCAACCATAATTGAATATAATTTGGCATAGAAGTCAAATAAGTGCAAAAATAAATCGAAAACGTCAACTGGCAAAGGATGGTGGAAGTGGGTTTTCCTTTCACTCATAAATATCCTTATCTAAAATAGAATGGTAAAGGAACGTGTCAAATATATAAGCTCTGGAAAAATCAAAATGCAAATGCAATTTCGCATATTTAATACGTGACGGATAAAAGGGGAGACCGTGAACCACTTTGGCACTAAAGTTACTACAACTTTTTAAGAATTTTCCCCACAAATTGTTTTGCAATAAGTTAATATATATTTAATTCCGATTTTTTCCACAGTATATTTAATATTGCATACTTTCTTTCCCGCAAAGGCAAAATAATATATATTTCAAAAAATAAAATAAATAGAATCAAGTACGTATATGGCAAAAAAAAGTGCTTTGTTGCCCGCAGCTGCATCAACACAATTGTGGAAGCTTCGCCCCGAAGCCCTTGCTTTTTGCTCCCTGAGCTAGCAACCTAAAAATCACGCATGACAAATGCCAGAGTGCCAGCAACAACCGCTACCAAATATTCGAAGGAGTTCTGGACGGGTTTCTGCCGTCCTTTTTTCGACCAGAGCAGCAATGACTTTTTACAATTTTCATATGAAATGAACCATTAAATTGAATTGGCATTAAAATTATGTTCATGTTCGTGAGCGAAACTGAAAATACGCCGGAGCGCAGGCGCAGTCGGAAAGGGGAAGGGACTTTTCTAGCTTTTGGCACTTTGCATACGACTAACCAAACCCATTCGAGTTCGAGTTATTTGCATTTTTATTACAACAACTGCGAAAGCGACGCACTGGAGCTGCGAAGAATGAAAAAGGATGGAATGGAAAAAATTCAAATAAATGTTTGTTAAGTATTTTTGAATTGAGTTTCATGCACACTCGCACACACATTCATACTCGCATTAGGAAACTGAACGGAAAAACGTTTAGATCCATGCACCTGCTGCTTCACACACAAACAGCAATGGCATCATCAGGGCTCTCATGGCAACGACAGCGACAGATGCTGGCCCAGAAAGGTGAGGAAATACGAGGAGTCCGGCCATCTTACAATACTCTCGGTACACTTGAAACACGAAATCACACAGTCAAGCCAAAGAAAGTTGGATCAGTCACTGCCTGGAGGTAGTAGTGTAGGACTTGGCAGAGCCCAAATGTTTTTTAAAAATTAAAAAGAGATGGATAATAAATAAATTTTTTTTATTTCGATATTAGATTTACTATCAATTTTTAAGCCAATCTTAAAAACCATAGGATGGAGACTACAGCAAACCCTAATGAGAGGGTCTTGAGAACACTTGCACTTTAAGCCGGGGTGCCCTGTTGTAATTTTCTTAAATTCATTATGTCGTAGAAGTATAACTAAGGTTCATTGGATGATTTTATCATAGCAAGCTATTTATTAAACTTCATTAATCGCTTGAATTCCTTATCCGTTTCCACATTTCCACACAAGTCCGACACAGTTGTTGTTTTTACAGGAACACACGTTCCAGTGCAGCCCAGCAATAATTTTTGGAAAACATGTTTGAAAACATTAGTTTTCTGTTCCTCTTTGCAATGGGCCTTTTATCCTGGGCTGTGCTTTGTCTCCAGCATTTGGTCGAGATCCAGAGGCGCGCTGCCTCCGATTATCGTGTGGAGTTCTACAAAGGTGAGTTCAATGATTTTAACAAAGATAATTGCTTAACTTCATAAACAAAATTCTTTAAGGGACTGACCTTTGGTTTAATAAAAAAAATATAGTCAAATATTCTCTGATTGAATTACCAATAAAATAGGTAAAAATAGTTCACTCTTTCCCTATTTCTATCACAGAAACAGTTGGGTAAAATTGCTAACTGCAAGGGTTTTTCTTCCTTTTTCAAAATGAACGCATTCTGAAAGTCCTTAATTTTTACAAAATCAAGGAGTCAAAACATTATATGTATATGTATTTAGTTTAATTGCCAAGAAATTGGTGTTTTTCTTCTTAGAGCGGCCCGAGATTACGTTTGAGCCACAAGTGAGTCACAAGCCCTCAGATCCAAATCCTCCAAGGCGTGCTTTTAATTTCGCAATGAGCTTCTGGGGGATACTCGTAGTAACCTTCGCCCTGTCAAAGCTCCTTCAAGTGGCTGAAAAGAAGGCAAGGAATTACCTCAAAGGCTTCGAGACGCTGAAGCCAGCTAACGCCGTGGAATCTAGGTCCCCGACGGAGAATCCTGCCGCGGAACCTTTACAAGAGATCCAGCAAACTCTGGATCCGGTGGTGGCGGAAGAAAATTTGGCTCTGAAAGAGCAGCTGAACGTTCTTGAAACACACTGCTTGGAAATGCGCGAGTTGCTGCACGAGCTGACGCTGAGGAAAAGCACCAGTAGCCAGGAAAGTCTACAATCAGAGGAATCTGTCATGGTTGTGAATGTAAAGGGCTCGATAGCTGACTTGGGGTCTCCTTCAAGGCAGTCTTTTCCACTTAATACCAGCTCCTCGCAGCAAAACATCTATATTGCAAATAGCCACATCCACATCCGAGGGCCCGTTTTCTGCTCGGATAGCAACTATAGCATGGAGCTCTCCAGGCAGGCATCGATGTACGAGCGGAAGCAGAGCGAGTTCGTCCAAGTGTGGGGAAAGTACATAGCCGGCCCCAAAGAGCGCCCCATGATAGCGGGTAGCATGCGTTGCAACAACATCCTTTTGTAAGGAGTGCCCAAATCTACCAAAGTACGGTTAATAAATATTATAATTATTAGCTTAAAATGCTTATTTTTTGCTGAATTTTTTGCTGAATTTTTTGCTTAGTTATGATTCATTCCGAACTCAGGCCCCCGAACCAACTGCAAATTGCAAGAAGTATCAAGAAAATTATACAAATTATGTTGAATATCATTGGGTACATCTTAAAATACTTTCACTAAATGTATTTTAAATGCAACAATTTGTAATAGCTGCGTAACTAAAACTACTCATATTTGTTCATAGCTTCGAGGCATTCAAAAATTACGAATGCGATGTTTGGCCAGCGATTGGCCTGCTCCACCATCCGCCATTCCTAAACATTTTCCCGCCCATCAATTGTGGCTTAAATTTCGCAGTTGGCTCAACTCCGGCCCTCTTCCTCTGGGCCGCACTCTTTATGGTTTCGATTTTACGATTTCCTCGCACTAGTTGCAGGCATCGCGTGTCCCTAATGACCCGCGACAATGGACGCTTTGGAAATCCGAAATTCGGGGCCACCGCCTCCTTTTGCATATTGCACTGCAGCTGACATAAAATTGCCCTCGCAGTCCGGGCAAAACACTGAGCCACTCCATGGCGCAATCGAAAGCAGTTTACAGTCGGGTTTTGCAGTTTATTGGCTTTGGGACAAAGGGGACAGACACCACCATGAACTTCTTCGTGGGAGAGGTTTTCTCGGCGATAATAGAGTGCTTCAAGTGTACTTAGTTTGTTCTTCTCTCAGGCTTATTGATTCGAACCAGAAGGAATTAGTACGAGTAGGAAAGCAATACATTTGCTGGCGTTCTTAACGTTGTTCAAATTTTTTTGCATTTAATATAATTTTTCTGAGCAAACCTTCATTCTTATATAGCTTTATAACAGCCAAAGTTAAAATCCTAACTAGGAAATTTTCTTTTTTATCAATAAAAGAATAATACGATTCCATGGCATGAGTCATTCTTTCTTAAATCATGAAAATAGTATGTTTAGTCTTTTGGCATTCCCTAAGTTTATAGTTTTTTTATTTGAGAAATTCACGAGATCTCCTCAGCAGAGGCCCAAATGCTGTGCTGCTCTAAGTTGGTTTCAAGAGTTTTTATTATTTTTTGTTTTTGTTTAGTTTGATGTTCAACAATTATTCTCTAAACAGTCCGCGTATTCCGCTTTGTTTTTAATTTTAGCAGCTGAGTTCCTCGAATAGAACGGTCTTCTCTGATATATTCCAGATGAAATTAAGTGCCTAAAATAAACGATGAGAAAGAAAAAGTTCTTTCAATTTAAAAATAACTTAACAACATTTGACAAATTTTTCTTTTCAATTAAGAGTTTAATTCCCTGCCATTTAGGCCTTGAGTGGCTGTCGATGGGTTCGATGCCACTTGAACCGTTTTGCGTGAAAGAAAGGAAAGAACGGTGAAATCCTTTTCATGTTTTGACGTTATTTAATTAACAAGCAATTTGCCTCGGCCCGATGCTAATTAGGCGAGCCCCATCAAAGGCGGTAGAAGACAAAAGTCGTCGTCGTCTGGCGATGCACCGAAGCGAGCTCGGATTCCACCTCGCGCCTTAACCCTTGACGGCTCCAACGCCTTCAGACACATTTCCATTTTCACACTCAACGTGCCGAAAACAATTAAATGAAAATGAAACTTAAAAAGGGCCCCGACAAGTAAAAAAACAAGAGCCAAAAATAAGCGAATGCTTTGTCTGAGCGAATCCTTTCAACGTTTGGGGGTTCCCCAACCCTCTGATAACGCGCAGAGTAGAAGCACAATTAAGGTGTGTATGCAGCGCTTTTTGTGATGAAAAGTCGCCCTCCTCGGGAATCCTGAGCTCATCTGACACGCGGCGGCAAAGTTGCAAGTTGCACGCACCACAAGAGTCAGCTAACTATAACAACTTGCATTGCATGCCTCTTTGAGTCGAACAACAGCTATAACAACTAGCACGGCATTAGTGGTCGGGGACTCTGGTCAGGATCCCGTTGCGAATGCAATCAGGCACTGCGAGAAAATTTTAGATGCAGTCAATTATTCAATTATTTTATTAATTTTAACACATTAATTTTTATACTTTTTCAGTAATAATATCTTAGTTTTGAAAATATTAATTTATTGCTTTAGAAAATACACTTGGAATTGGTTTTGGCTCATCACGTTTCAAGTCTTTTCAAGGGCCGAAAGAACTATTAAAAATTTCTGCATCCCTGCAGTGTATGGAATGGAATCATTGTCATGGTCACGTTCAACATCTGCTGCTGCATCCGGCTGCTGCTCCGCACGAACGGACGATGAATGGCGGCCATGTTCCGAGCTCCATGTTCCATGCTCCAACCGCAACAATTGTCAAACAAGCCAGAAAAATGGCGGCTTTTTAGTTGCCCCTCCAGTGCCAGGAGCTACTTCTGCTTCTACTGTTTCTTTGAGAGCTGCTTGCTTCACCGATTTCCGCCCAAACAGTTGCTAGTGACTGACTAATGATGCGACTTAAAGTTTATAATTTATCATTAAAGAATGTTGTTGTATTGGAAAGGAGATTTAAACATATTAAGACTTAAAGAAATAAGCCATTCAAGACAAATTTAATTAAAATTTATTAAATGGAATCCCACTTTGGGATTTGTTTTTGTTCAAGAAAGCTATTCTACCTAATGAAACATCCTTTTCAATTTTTTCAATTAGTGCTCAACAGGAAACATTTATGAGATTTGTTTGATGTGTAATTTGGGAAAACTTTGTTTATGACTCCAACACAACAAATAAAAATTCGGCTAATGCTCACAGTTTGTTATGCAAAAGCCGTAAACGCCAACGAGTCCGAGTACCAACTAGCCTCTGGAAATCCCGTTTTATGCTCAGGAGCCCGCCGCGGCTCCTACGCCAAAGTTTCCGCAGTAATAAAGGAGATTACCTTGCTCATAACATGTGAGTAGCGGGAGGCGCGCGGATAGAGGCATTTGGCGGGACCAAAATGATTACTGGCCCAGCCGCAGAAGCCAAAGGAGCCTTTGACGGTCCTGGTCACTGCAGCCTCTGGCGAAAAATTGGGACAGGAACTGCGGACTAGTTCCGGACCTTGTCGGTCGAGTTTCTAAATCATGAATGCATTAATGATCTGACGCTAAGCCCCTGAAATCCCTAGACCCAGCTTTTCAATATTTAAAATATTGTTAAAATACATATTTCCAACTATCACAGCTCGAGCTTCCGCTCTCTTCTTTTAATTTTGAAGGAACCACAACATCTAAGCCAGAGATTGAGCATTTTCTTAGCCAAGACTTTTGCTTAGTTTTTAATTGCAATTAAAAAGTTGTGCACCAGAGAGAGAGGTCGAGGAAGATGGACAGAAATGGACTCACACATAGCAACACACGCAGAATGCACTGCGCAACTGACCAGTTTTGATATGGCTCTGTTTTGTCACCCCCAAGGCCCCAGTCATAATGGCAAAACCGAGACCAAGACAAGGACAGTGGACGTTGCATCTGAAAAGGGCGTGTGGAAAGTCCCACAGTGAGACTCGTAGTGAGCCACAAAATGGCCATGCAACCTATTTTCTAGCATAAAACAAGCCAACTTCTTGCCTGCGATCCCTTGGCCTGCGTCTCGCTCCTCCGCTTCCTTCCGGCCTCGGTGAAATTCTCTGTGCAGACTTAATGATTTTTGGCTTAAAGTTTTACCAGTTAGCAGTATTTTTGCAAGTAGTTAACATTTTATGAGACAAACCACCCCACACGCCACCTAGCCGGACCAAATACCCAGGGGCTTTATTTAATGCATTTTCAAGGTGCACTTTGGAAAAAAAATAAAATTAAAGTTCGAAAATGTATGAAATTTAAGGTATAGATAATGATTATATTAAACTTACCTTTCTTGGAAGGATCTTTGTAATATTTTGGCATAATATCGAATGGTTTTTTTGTATATTTTCCTGTCATAATTTATTTTTCCAAGTGCATCCAACGGAGAACTTACCCTTCCATCGCACTGGCTGCCTGGGCTTCTCCTATCTTTTGGAGAAAATCAACGAGAGAGCTAGACGCAGACCAAGACGATGACGACACACAAAAACGAAACGAAAACTTGATAAAAACTTTTATCATAACAATTTGTGTTGTTTTGCTAAGCTGCTGCTCCCTTCGCTCCTACTGCCCGAATAAGAACAATGGCTCCGTGTTTATGTGAGTCTGGGTGTAATGAGAAAAGTGTAAGTGCTTGGCCTGGAGCTCCGAGAGAACCCAAGGCTAGTCCAGGCATCGGACAATGAGTACTTTAAGAAAATGTAAGTAGTAACCTATAGAAGAAAAGCAAGTGACCCTAAACCCTCCGTGACTATATATCCCCAAAGAAACGATACTTCCATTTGGCTCAAGCTTATACATGAACCAACTTTAATTTTGATCGTTTAGCCGAGACGCCCAACACCACCGCGAAGATCGTTCAGCCGATGACACAACCCAATGGCTGCCAAACCGCAGGCCGAGCTTTCACCTATATAGCCGGCCAGCTATATGGTTATATGGCTGCAAACGGCGTCGGCTCTAGAGTCAAGTTCACAATAAAACCATCGAAACCTTGCCCTGGCTCATTCAGTTGGCTACTGTCACTCGGGCTGGCTTTTTGGCGTTTTGGCTGCTCGGTTTCGTGGCTTGAAGACCTCTTTTTCGATCTGTTTTTTTTTTTTCTCTTTTTCAACTTTTCGGCTCACGTGAGTTCGGGAAACGCGCTCCGCGACCAGTTGCCAAAAACCTAATGCAATAATAACGGGTTTCTCGGAGGCTCTCGGCTTGTTTACGTTCGGAAACTTTTCCAAAATCGCGTGTGCAGATGCGCAACAGTCAAGTCAAGTCGGGTTACCCAAACAATAATATCAAAACATTAGCATTTGAAAAACACAGCCTTGTCTGCGCGTAGAGTTTTAACTGAACAACTACGCTTCCAGCCGGTTCAAAGCAGTTTCAGCCGCATGTTACCTTACCATAAGTTACCTGTATTGGATACCAAAACAAAACAAAAGTCTGCAAATCACCACAAACTCAATTATCGTCCAGTGAAGTGAACTAAAGGAGAGTTGCACAGGAACGCTCTAAAGTGGAATATTTTAGAACTCAAACCCACAACAACAGCAAAAGGTAAAGCTCTACGAAGGCAGTTGAAGGAAGTGGATAAATGTATATGCCTTATCCTAGATGAGTTGATACATAGTTATACAATTTAGACGGAAATAATATTTAAAATTTAATAGAACTCTGATAAACCTTTAGGTTTAAGACAGACAAAACACTTCCCAAAGCTATTGCTTAATTTCTCATTTGTTTCACTTTGTAAAAATCAAGGACATGTTTTTATAATGTCAAATCAAAGCCTTAGTTAATGAGCAGTTCAATTCGACTTTTTCGATAGCCAGACCTTTAACCGAAGGCCAATGAATGACAGCGTCTCAAAATGCTCTTTGAATTAATTCTAAGTTTCTCATTACCATCTGCGTCAGATCTAGTCAAGTACCTGGCAGCACTTTGAAAACTTTTATAAACGATCTTCCCCATGACAACTATAAGGTCTGCTTTCGATGATATATGCAGAAACAGGGTCTTTGCCTACAGATATACATATGTTTCTTGATCGTTTCGTCCACTCATTATAATTGGAAACTTTAAGGTCAAAGTATAATGTAATAAATGGGTAAATTAAACCCAAAGTATTAATGTAAGGCATGATTTTTTCTGCGGAAGTTGATATAAATGTTATGATTGCCAATTTCTGCTGTTTTCATCCCCTCAATATTTGGATATTGTGAAGTCACACTGAATTTGATTCCTAATTTGCAGTCATAAAGCGCTTTAATATCGTTATACCGATTTAAATACTTTACAAACTGACATTTGCCCCTTACCGCTATATGACGTATACGCAACGTGGGCATCAAACTAATAAACTTTGATGCACACCATATACATATTCGTGATTTGTCTAACGATCGTTACCGACATTTTTTTTGGCAGCGAACGCAACAAGTTGGCCATAAGAAAACACGTTTTTGCATGCTAATGCCCTGACGGTAGTAAACTGAAGTGTTTGTTGTTCGAGCGAAGTGATTTTGAATAGGTTTATTTATACATATATAAATTAATTACTCTTGTCACTTAAAATATAAAAATAGCAGTACAAGCCGGGCTCATCTTGTACTCTTTTATTTATATTTGAGTTATCTCAAAATCTTCAAAACCAAATGAAAACTAGTTGAAACTGCTTAAAACTCATCTCGGCTGATTGGTATTCGTGACGTCACTAACGACATTCTCTTTATTCCACTAGAAGAACTGAAAAATAGCCGGGGGAATTTAATTTAATTTGTGAGTCATCATTTTACGGGGAAATCATTTGTTTGTTTCAACGTCTGGTCAAAAGAACCCAGAATTTCTTACTAGATCTGAAAACCAGTTTGCTAATAAGAGAAACTAAAAATGAATGCAAATATTTCATTACGGATCCAAGCCAGTTGTATGCTTATTTCAGGTAATTCCATCTTGTGTGTAATCACAGTGATGGATGGGGGATCCACTTTTCTGCGTGAAGGTTGAGACAATCGGAAACCCAGTCGGTGCTAGAAGGTAGCTCTCGGTTTCTAAGAGCCTTCAGTTTTATAGAGACAACATTTTTTAAGGCAGCAATTCTTTGTCACACGCTGCATAAAATATTTTTATTCCTAGCTTATTGTTAGACTTTGAGATAGGTATTTTACAGCCATAAGAATGGAAAGCTAGAACTCGGATATAGTTAGAAATTAGTTCAGAAATTAAAAAGTTATTACATGTTTCTACATTTATTAATTTGTTTTATTATAATTATTTTAAGATACATTTTATAGCCGTGAAATACCGTAAAAAGGCATTCTAGGTATTAATATTTATTTTTATATTTTAATAATTAAATATTTTAATTTTAAATATTTAACAATATTTAAGTAAAACACTTAGTTTGAGCATCAAATGCATGCATAATATATTATCTCATTATTTTTATCTCATGATATTGCATCTACATTTCGGATAACATTTCAAGATCTTCAAATGCTGGAAGAGATAAACATATATTTGGCATTTAAAGAGTGCACACCTTAAATAATTTGGAATATTATGAGTCATGGTGTGGGCAATTAATTGAAATTAAATTGACAAGCGCATTGCAATTGAAAAACGTGCTCTCCAATTAATAATTCTAAATTAATGCAAACGAGACGTGTCAATATTTTACGCTTGTACCAACCGGTTCCCACAACTCAGACACACCGTCATACGTACGTATATGACTTGGCAAGAAAAATGTAAACATACATAGAGTAAATATTAAGATATTTAACACATTCACGGCTAATCTGTATTATCGCAATAATTAACAACTGTGAGTTTTTAGTCTAACAATGTGTTAAGTGCTTAACCTTTTCTATCTCTAATTTACTGAAATAAACAAAAAAGACTGGAATTCTTGATAATATAAAAGTTTAGTGTTTCATTATTTATTATTTGACTAGATATCCCCATTTACTGGCATTGTATAATAGTTATTCAAGATGCACCATTATCTTGAAAGACTTACTATGCGTGTGTTCCCGAGTGCAGTCTGCGTTTCGCCCATAAACATTGTCATATTTTTTACAATAGGAGACAGTTGTCACAAATGAAAAGAAACCCCATTGTAGTTTAGAGAATTAAATTGCAAAAGGTTTTTCACAGCCTAAGTATTTACTATATCTATATGGAAGAAAATACTCTTCGATCCCTAATTAACTATGATTGAGATTCGAAAGAACATTGTTAACAGTTTCTTTATTATTAAGGGATCTAAACATTATTTAAGAAAGTATATTAGTGAAAATTAGTGTGCAGTTTTAAAATTTCTAACGTATAATTTTCCTTTAAAAAAATATTCCAAAACTTTGACGCTTTATAAGACAATACTCTTATGAAAACATAATGGCAGACAACTGTCATAATTTGGGTATCTAAAGGGCATCCATCTCTCTCTAGATCAGTCTCTTCACTTGGCCTTATCTGGCTCGTGATAGTGACATCATTTGTTATCTTCAAGATCCGTCGGACGTCTCTGATTGTCAGTTATACAGCTTCAGCAAAGCACTCCCGAAAAGTGTCTATTAGTTCTGCTCCGCAATTCCTCGCTAATAGAACGGCTTGCTGACATTTTCCAGCCCACAATGGACGCATCCCACAGGAATCACCGAAATCCAGCCTTCGTGGGCGACGACGGACGCAGTATCGCCAGCACAGTGGACATTTCGGTAGCAAAGCCTCAGCACATAATCCATGAGTCAACTAATCATCATTCCGTAGGCTAACACTGCTGCTCCCCGGGATAATACAGACGATCCTGAGGCCAGCAAATTGCCGGAGGAGCGGGCCACCTGGGGCAAGGGTGTGGAGTTCCTCATGTCCTGCATCGCCATGTCCGTGGGCCTGGGCAACGTTTGGCGCTTCCCCTTCACCGCCCTCGACAATGGCGGCGGCGCTTTCCTCATTCCATATCTCATTGTGCTGTTCCTGATTGGCAAACCGATTTACTATCTGGAAATGGTAATTGGGCAGTTCTCCAGCCGCGGTTCGGTAAAGGTTTTCGATTTGTGTCCTGCCATGAAAGGTAAGTGCCTGTAGTGCCTGCTGCAGTAGGTTCACGTTTGCCATGCTCTTTTTAAATCTGAAGTGCTAAATGAAATAAATTTGAAGTTATTTTAATATCAAGTATTTGAAGTTGAAAAATACCTCAGTAAATTACAAATATTTATAATTTATATATTCTTGACAAGCAAAAAGACAAAGCAGAATCTCGGCTAAAGCCACATATATATATTATTTTAAAGCTACAAATATATTTAATCATTATCTTATTTGCTACACATAATTGCGAGCTTATCAATTCTCCGAAAATCAGTTTAAACCATGTGGATTCCACTATAAAGATAGAAGGCTGAAAGCGATCAGTTAGGGCCCAGTAAAAGCGTATTATCCCATTCAGCCAAGAGCATGGCAACGGCGAACGACAGAAAGTACACCGTCATTCTGTTCATCAACCGACCTGCGTGTCCCATATGTATATCCCATGAACGCAACCGCATCTGTAGGCGTCGGAATCGGCCAGGTGATATCCATATCCATGGTGACCACCTACTATGTGGCCATAATGGGCATAACCCTGCGCTACCTGTTCGACTCGTTCCGCTCGCCGCTGCCCTGGTCCGAGTGCCGGCCGGAGTGGCAGTCCCACTGCGTGGCCTCCAGCCTGGGCAACACCTCCCAGTTGGCCCTCCCCGTGGATATGGAGAGGCTGTCCGAGCAGAAGCCGGTGGCCTCCGCCGAGTTGTATTTTCTGTAAGTGGCTTGTACCCCTACCCAATCCCGTTCCCTTTCCCTGTGGTTGGACCGGGACCTGTGTCATTGTGGGTTAGTGGTATTGCAGGGGCATGTTTTCGGTGTTTTTTTGGGTTTTTCGGTATTGTGTGTGTGGGTGGTGTGTGTATGCACAGTGGGTAATCTTATCGCGAAACCCCGGCGCGAACTCAAGTTTATGGCCAGTACGACAAAGGCGCAGAACGTCCGCTTTATTGCTCGACTAATTGAATGAGCACCGCATCCCTCTCCGGGCAATTATGGCCTATATTGCCATCAATTGTGGGGCACTGCAATAGACCGCTGCGATTGCAACAGCCAAACAGAGCCGGCTTCGGTTCCGTGCATCCCCCGACAGTGCCATTGTCAATATGGGCAGTCATTGGCCCAGATTGAATCACTCAATCACAACAATGTAAAACCTTCACCTTAAACTGAAAGACTTGGCAATAAGTGTGATTTAAAAAAATATTTTCCCGCCTTAATACACGTACATATTTCAAAAGTTAAATTTCAAATAAATTTATAGATACGCATAAATCTTCATTTTGCACTCAACCTGAGTTTGATATTGTATTTAACTATCCACGCATTCACCACTTTTAAAGTTAATTGTAATTTCATCAATTGATTAAATCGCATGCCTTAGTAAAAATTATATAAAAATCCTTCTTGTTTTGTGTTCTTCAACGAAATCAAATGAAAATGGTTAACAAAGGCAACAAGACCAATTGAAGATTATTCATCTACTAACGTTTTTAATTTGTGTCTAACAAAAAGTTTACTTATTTCCCCAATCAAGCCATAACTCATTACGCTTTCTCATTCGATTTGTGTTAACCTATTATTTTCCTAACTTATTTTTGAATGGAATTAAAAGGTGTTGGAGCCGGGCAGGCCTTCCAGGTGTTTATGCTCAGCACTTACTACGCCGCCCTGGTAGCGATTATTGGTCGATATTTCTTTGAGTCATTCCAAAACCCCCTGCCCTGGGCCACATGCCGGGAGGAATGGGGTATCAACTGCATAAACTCAGCACCCGATGCACTTAATTGGTCTCAAGTGGATAGCAACGATCAGCGCCCGCAAAATTACTCAGAAAATTCAGAAAACGATCGGCTCATCACCAGTTCGGAGTGGTACTTTGTGTAAGTGCTAAGTTTCTGGAATTGTGCGGGTGTGACGCTAGCTGGGACTTTTCCATATATGTATATGTCGAAATTTATTCAAAATCTAAAAGCAATCAGTTTTAGAAGCTATGTTTTGGTATCAAAATTTCGCCTTACCTAATTTAAGGGCTCCTTGCAGGCAAGGAATTTATAGGAAGGTGTCACAGCCGCATGAGGATGGAGTCGGTGATGGTTTTTTAAATAACTCATTTTGAATTGGTGGTGGTCGGGACCTGGCTATAATTTCGCTAATTCAACCCCGTTTAATCGTTCTAGTAAGGAGGTGTTACACGAGATCCCTAACATTGAGGATGGCATCGGTCTGCCCAACTGGGAGCTGGTCATCGGACTGTTTGTCGCCTGGGCCTGCGTGTTTCTAATCATTCGGCGTGGGGTCAAGAGTTCGGGAAAGGCCTCGTACTTCCTCGCCATCTTTCCGTACGTGATTATGGGCGTCCTCTTGGTGCGAGCCGTGACCCTGCCGGGATCCCTGGACGGCATCTACTACTTCATCAAGCCGCAGTGGGGCAAGATCCTGGATCCGAAGGTCTGGTACGCTGCTGTGACTCAGTGCTTCTACTCGCTGTCGGTGTGCTTCGGCAACATCATCATGTACTCATCCTTCAACAAGTTCGGGCATAATGTGCATCGCGATGCCTCGATCGTGACAGCACTGGACACGATGACCTCCCTGCTAGCCGGGTTTACGATATTCGGTATCCTCGGCCACCTGGCCCATGAAATCGGCACCGACGACATTGGCAGCGTGGTGAAGGGTGGCGCCGGACTGGCCTTTATTTCGTACCCCGATGCCATCGCAAAGTTCAAGCAGCTGCCCCAGATCTTCTCTGTGCTGTTCTTCCTCATGCTCTTCGTTCTGGGCATCGGATCGAATATAGCCATGACCTCATGCTCGGTGACCGCTATCCGGGATCGGTTCCCCAATTTCAAGCAGTGGCAGTGCTCGCTGCTCATTGCGGTCGTCAGCTTTGTGATTGGACTAATGTACATAACGCCGGTAAGATAATATAATCAGATGGAATATATACATGGATGTATACATCCCGTCTCAGACTAATAAGTTCTGTTTGAAATGCTAAATTAGCTATATCCTTCTTCCTTAAGGGCGGCCAATACATGCTGACTTTAGTGGACTTTTTCGGGGCCTCGATGATAGCCTTGGTGCTGGGAATTGCCGAGCTGTACACGATCGGATGGATCTATGGCACAGATCGCCTGTGCAAGGACATCGAGTTCATGCTGGGCCGCAAGGTCGGCCTCTATTGGAGGCTGTGCTGGAGCATAGTCACCCCGCTGATCATGACCGTGATTCTGATATACTTCTATGCTACGTATGAGCCACTGACCTACAACAACATTGTCTACCCCAGTTGGGCGTATAGTAAGTTTAGTTGACCTTCGAAAGAAATACGAACTAATGGCATTCCCTTTAAGGTATTGGCTGGGTGATCACAGCATTTGGCATACTACAACTGCCGATTTGGATGATTGTTGCCATAATCCGAGACCCGGGTCAGTCTCTGGGGCAGAAAATCCGAGGCGCCTTTACGCCGAAGAAGAACTGGGGGCCCACCGACCCTCTGCTCCGTGAACAGTACAACAAGGAAATCGAGAACGATCTGACGCCGAAGCGGGGAAAGGGTATTTTGGCTGCCATCAAGCAAAATATTTTCGGTTGATCCAGCCATTGAACACCCAGGTGCAATGTACATAAAGTCCGAAAGATCTTGTATTAATCCTAAGTCTGCCAATAAACTTAGTAAGAATGAATTTTTAAAAACACTAACTTATTTCATTTTGTTCAAGAAATATCTATATTTATTAAGCCAATACTTTTCAATGTGGTTCTTCCATAAATTCTATTATAAACAAAATTTAATTTACCTTGCGTTTCACCTTGAAAACGTCCAAAATGCTGTCTAAAGCATATTAGGTTATACAAAAAATATAGAAACAAAAACTAGCTATTCTTATCCGCCCATCAAATCACCTCGTTTCGCTCTACTTCGCTTTGACCCCACAAATTGACCGCAACATTTGACAATTTTCGGCATTTGCTAAATCCGCCGCAAAAATGGTGGCTGGAAGAGAGATAGGGAAAATCAAGAGAAATGTTATGTACTTTGTCTCCGTTACTGTTCCAAATCAAACAATGGAAACGGACGGCAGGGAAGTCGAAGGGTCGCCTCGGCAAACGCCGGTCTCTCTCATTGTCAGTAAAGCACAGTGGTAAAAGATTGAATGTATTGCAATGTTTATAAAAAACAATAGTCAGAACCCCTTAATAAAATTTATTAAGGTTTATTCATAAAACACTACCTTTGAATTTGGATTAATACCTTTACTTGATGTTGATTGCATACTTTTAAATACATTTATCAAAGTTTTCAAAACCTTATGATGGGTTTGCTACTTTTTGGGACTTTGAACTCGTTTTTGAACTCGAAAACTTTATTTTTTTTTATATTTTTAGTGGTAGAACAATTACTATAAAATAATACGTTATAGTTTGTAGTAATAATTAAATTTTGCATAATGCCAGTCTTAAGATTCGGATATTTAAATAAAAAACTGTCTTGTTGCTATTTTTTTATTAGATTATTTAATGTGTTTTATATGTTAAGTATATTTATATTACATTATTATTAAACGAAAAAGCTTCGCTATTATAAAAATCACAACTTAACCTTAGTTGAGAATTCCAGATCTATAATTTTGAAAACATTGAAATATTTTTAACGTAAAGACCACACTGTACAATTTTCCCTCCTTTAATAATTCCTTTAGATTCAAGTAGGTTTGTGCCCACTGTCCCGATAGGGCCAAGAGAGGAAGACGGGCGTTAAACTCGACGACGAGGCATCTTAGAGATAATTGCTTTGATAAGGCTTCGCGCTCGGTCAAAATGGGAAGCTCGCGGCTGTCCGAGAGAATTTTTTATAAATGTCACCAAATATTTACATGTCGCAGCAGCATTGTGGAGCGGCCAGTATTTTTTTTTTCTTTTGGGACTTCTCTGCCAGCCCCAGCTACCCTGCTGCCCGCATTCGGCCTGCGGCTTGACTTTGCCAACTGTCCGGCAGTGGTAGCTTCCAGGCCGCTGATTCCGGATGGCGATGGCGGTGGCCGGCGCCGCGTTGCTGGAAACCGCATAAAAGTCATTGTCACAGCAAATGGATTAATTTTCGCGACACGCCGCCATATACACCTCTCTCTTTCGCGTCCACTTTCCCGCACTCTGTCATATCCCCACGGTCCGCTTTCTTTCCGACTCTCTCCTCTCGCTTCCATCTCTCTTGGCCACAGTATGGGTATATTAGGAGCAGGAACAGGATTCAAAATGCCAAGTTTAGACTTATTTTGTTTGGGGTTTAATATGTACATAAATAATATACAAATTATTGTGATAATAAATGAACTAGAATATAATTTTAAAAAATTAACTGATTTCTTACGTTTTTTTTTATTTATAGATAAATATTAATTATATTGTGAATAATTACGTCCTACTTTATAGCTAATAAGTTGTAAAAGTATATTGATTTTAAATACTTGATTTATGTTTTTATACTTGATACAAAATGTGTATTTTCAATAAGAAAAATAAAAACATTTAAGTTTGTGTTAAGATTCCCAGATACGAGACTTATTGTAATGAATGAGAAAGCCGTGGTCCATGCTCTTGTGATGTATCTGCCGGTTCCAGTTAGAATTATCTTTGAAACAGGAATTTAAATATTTGTAATACACCTAAAATTGTGATAAGAATTATCTTTGACCAAATTTAACTAGATATAAGTGAATAGGTAAAATATTCAGAACTTTAAAGAAAAAATCTTAATACGACATGTATCAAGTATCATTCATAGAAATATAATATAATGTACACCTGCTTTTACAGCAAACACAATTTATTAATGTAAAATAATATTACTCGGTATTCCGCAGTCTATCAATTGAGTTATTTTGCTTTTACTTTTTTTTATAGAGAAATGAAAAAGCCTGGTCTGTGGTTGAGCAGCAGTGGGGGTTTGGCATTTACCGCAACAATAATTACGTTTTGGGTTGGTTTTTCAGATCCTGATGCTGGCACGGAAGTGTATAATGTTGCTAAGTAGTTGCGGTTATTTGTTGTTGTTGGGCGACATTTTTGTTTCTTCATGGCCTTTGTGTTGTTGTTTCGTGTTCCGTAATTATCCCGAAAGGCAACAGGAGGTTTATTTCATACTGTAAATGCCACATAATTAAGTTTTGTAGCTGTTTAAAATGCGGATAGAACTTGCTTTACATTTCATTTTCGTTTTTTGTCAAAGATAAGTGCAATCCATCTGCTTACGGGATCGGACGTTATTTCTTTGTGTTCATTTTACAGTGCGGTAGTGGATTCAGCAATGTTGGCATTTGCTTATTTCTTTTTTCCCGATTAATCATTAATGTCGTTAATTACTTTTCCTACATAGAGCCCTGACTTGAAGTTCCTGACTGTCAGTATGAGAAACTAGATGAACCTTTGTCTTAACGATATAGTTCCAGAATTAGGAGCCTTTTCTTCCATTGACTCGTTAAGTATACGCCCCCTTAACATACGGAAAATAGAAGGAGTTGAAACCATCTTTCCTAAATCAATTTTTTGGACTGACATGCGAATTTTCGAATGAAAGGTTTGTAATCGTGGCACCACCTAAAGCAAGAAGGCAAACCTATTTTTAACAAAACGAAACCATTTTCGAATATCACACTTCCCCCACTGGTTTCTTCGCTTCATTCTGAGGTCTGACATTTGCCAATCAGTCCAAGTGGCGAAAACTGTAGCAAAATGCAGCAAAAGTGCACACACAGGCCCAGATACCAAATAGAGTTCTTTTTAACTAAAAGCTAAAACCATAGACAGAAGCCAGTCAGCGGGCTTCCTCCTTCGTGAAAGACCGCTTTTCTTGCCTATGCTCACAAACGCATTTGTCTTTCTTGCCGAACAGCCCGCAACATGCTGGGAATACGAGGTTCTCTCCTCTGGCCCCGAAACTAATCCCCAATTAGGGATGGCATTGAGTGAGTAATTGAAAGACAAGCTCCCACAAGTGCGTTTTCAACTCTGCTCTGGCAATGTAGGAGTAATATAGACAGGGCTTTATTAGCAGATTTTTCTCCCTATAGGAATTAGAAGTTACACCAAATCGTATACAGATTGGTGTCAACATTGAGCAAAAGGTAAATAAACTATTTAATTACTTATTAAAAATAAATTAAATGAAATGGATGTGACGTGGAAACCAGGTTAAGGATACGATCTATTTGTCATCTTTTCCAATATTTATTAATAATATAGTTCATCATTTTCCTGTAATCTCACAAGTCAGAGCTATTATAATTTTACCTCTTCTCTTATCCATAATATTTACAGCACAAATATATTAATGGTAATACTAAATACTGAAATTAATCTTTAGCATAGGAACAGATCAAATGATTAAGATGAGTGTTCTGACAAAATTGCATTTTCTATATTACCTTGTAGAAAATTCGAGATGTGTAAAAAACATACACATTTTTTTTTCTTAAATTACTATAAAGTAACCATTCAACTCACGCTTCCATCTCCAAATCTAGCTCACAGATACCCCTGGATACGGCAAAAAAGATTGCCAGCTAAAACCGAACCGTCATAGAAATGGACCAAAGGAGAACCCGCCAGAATGCCGGAAAAGGGACTGAGCAAAAAATTTGGGAGTTCTTGGGAGTTCGCAGAAAGAAAAAGTTGCGCGCTCATGCGAAGAGCCGCAAATGTGTGCAATGGGCATAAGTTTCGAAGTGGGCCAGAGATGGGTTTCCTTTTTCCTGTCTGCACACCGCCATTTTTCCTCTTCTCAAACGCTCTTTTTCCCACATGCTCTCCGCCCTCCGCGCTGCCTTTGCCGGTTCTTTCAGCGCCGGGTGAAAATTTCAACGTAATTTCGCGAGCGTGTAAAAAAAAAGAAACTAGAAAATGTTTGGTGTTTAGAGCAACTGACAGGTGCTGCAACTGTGCTGGGACGGTGATATGGGGATACGGGGATGCCGGGATACAGGGATGCTGGCCGTGTTTGTTTTGCGGCGGCCACATGGCCAGCAAACATGTGGGCGTGGGGGCGAAAAGCGGATGAAGACCAGCAAAATAAAGTAATTGAATTTCCATAGAGCCCAAAGCACACACAACTTGCAGAACTTGCTTTTCTATGCATTGTGGACTGCATTCGGTTGTTGTTGATTCGCTGATTGTCTTTTAACAGCACCAAAAAGTTAACAAAAATATTAGATGTCAAGCTATTAAGCTATTTATTTAGTATTATACTATATAAAACATAAGACTCAGTTACATGCAACACTTTATTAGTTGCACTTGTAGCAAAAGATAGTCCTTCTTTGAACTGTTTATTAATATAAATCCTTTTCATAAAAATCTTCAATGCAATCTAAGGTTCGATTTACTTTAAAAGTATATTAATCAATGGTGTAAGGTAGAGTCTCTGTATTTTTACATTTATCGAACAAAACAACATTTCTTATCAAGTTACTTTTACACCTTGGACTGCAAGTATTTAGCACACAAAATTTTAAGACGCTACTTTAAAAGTTTTCTTTAATTACTAGACTTTACAAATACGAAAACAACTTGATCGCTGTTTTAAATAAATTTTTTGTGGGGCAACTAGACAGCCCTCGTGGAAAAATAAGTAGAAATCATTTTAAACCAGATTAACTGCCGGAGCAGAGGGTTCTCACTTTTAATTACGAAATAAATAAAAGAGACACCGGAACGTGCGTAAAAATCTGGGCTTTGATGGGTTGATAAATGCTACGGCCCATGGTCATTGACATTTCTGCTTGTTTGTTGACGCGAACCTGCAACAAAAGGCAATCGGTTCGTTTAAGCCACGGTCGGTGGCAGGATCTGGAGGAGGCTGCTGTGGGCATATCGCCCAAGCAGCCGCAGCGTTTGTGGTCCGCCGCAAGCGGATGTGCAGCCCCTGGCCAAAACGACGATATCATCCCGCACACATGCACACTCGAACATATATTTGCGTAGAGCACGGCAGGCTGCGCGTTAAATTCGGTTAAATGTTTATAAATATATACTGCGGTCGCACCGAAATTTAGCATGGAAAGTGGCTCGTGGGAGGTGCATAAACCACTTTCGGCAGTGGCGGTTCATTTATTCTAACTTTTTACATTTTAATTACATATAATTTGCATATGTTCAGTTGTTTTTATACCGCTACGCTCCAGAGGTGGTTGTGGTTTTTGGCGAGATATTTTTAGGCAAATCGTGTCAATAAGAGTATATAAAGGCTTACTTTTTAACAGCGGTCGCTATCTGGTTAGGTCGAGCAATTTTATATATATTTGTATACTTTTCTTTTATAAAATAAAACGCCTGTATTTCCCTTCGGAAAATACTTCCTTAAAAGCCAGATGCCATACAACAGGCCTCAACGAGTTAGCAGTCTAGGACAAACCCCTAGTCGGGTCTCCAATCGGAGAATATATATTTCCGAACAAAAACTAAACCAAATCGATGGAGACCACATTGGAACACATTACGGAAGCAACAATAACAACCAGTAGTTATAACTGCAGCATCTGTTTGAACAAATATCCAAAACACGAAAACGCAGTAGGACGCCTCTCCATGAAATCCGCCATGGCTAGGCCCAACAGCTCACAACTGTGATTGTCCTTGCAATCCCTTTTCACTATTGGGAACCTTTTGAGTGATGCTCAGTAAAGGGATAAATAAATTTTCTAAATTTGTGAGAGCATTCAAATTAATACCAATTATAACTAGATATGCATAATTGAAAAGTCAAAAAAGCGTTTTGCGATAAGCAGTATGCACATCGGATGACAATATAATAAAGCTGCTATAGTAAAATATTTAAAAGAGGAGAAAAATGTAAAACTGTTGACAATAATATTTTTAATACGTTTAATAAGTAAGTACTTTTGCATGGGAATAAGTGCTTTATATCTGAAGAAGAAAGTTCCTAGTTTTTTTTTTAATTTATTCATCATTTCATTATTCAAACTATAAGGGTATAAAAACTTTACGAAATTAAATTTGAAGTTATTTAAATAAACAATAGTTGGTTCAAAAAATAATAAAACCTATTAATATGCGACATGATTCATTCAAGCAACTGACAGATGAGCGTATGAGAAAAAACGCGATTAATAAAATTCAATAAAAATATATAGAGTGCTGAGACTGCTCCCTATTTTTCCTCTTTCAATATTTTAAACCATACAACGCCAGGACAATTATTCACTCAGAGTCAGAAATCTCATTTAGGTTGTAATAACAAAATGTCGAGCGAAAAATCAATTAAAATCATTTCCCATTAAAATTGTCCATTGCAGAGCAGCCATCCCAATCGCAAACCCCGCTGCCAACCCACCTTATTTGGCATCTGTTGCCACCGCTGTCATTTCGGTCGCCATTCACGTGTCTCCTCCATTTCCCCACCGTTACCTACCAGCTCCACTCCTGCGGCACAGGCCTCAACAATGTTGTTTTACATTTCCGGTAATAAATATACATTTGACAAAATAATAGAGAAAGCGAGGGAATCGGGAAGGGATATACACAGGTGGCACTTGGCAATGTGCCCAACATTTTTGCGTGGCGTGGGAAATTGGAATTTTGGAAATTCACTCGCTAGGTGAGAAACTTTGCGGCATTTCATTTCCTATAATTAATTAATTATTGCTTTGAGTCGTGCTAATAGCTTCCCGGCTGCAAAGTGTGTATATGTCGCGAAAATAGAGGAAATCCATGGGCGGAGCAACGTAATATTTTGAGACTTGTGCCTAAATTAAACGGAAAACCGAGTAAACCTCACTGCAAATATTTAAAGGTTTTGTATGGCATGGTATATCTTAGTTTAGTGGATTGGTGACATATGCTAATTGTCGTACCTTAATCAGATGCTGTCTTCAGAGTGATATGGCAATCTGAAGCAGCCTAGGCAATAGACTCTAAGTTAACAAATTATTGTAGTTTCACACATCCTGCTGACATTTAACTGACAGCGCGGCCAAACAAAGGAACAATTGCTGGGGGGCGTTGGTCCAATGGTTCGCCTACCCAGAAGGGAAAGGTGGAAGGACACAGTCAAGGGGCACACACCTGAGACGGAGTCAGGAGTCATAACCATGACCAAAGTCACACGACATGAGACTCACACACGCACACACAAACACGGCCAGCTCCACATCCGGTGACATCCGGTACTTCCTGCTCCGAACACTCCTGCCCCGCCATCACGCCCACTCCCCTAGGAGTGCCCTAGCGGCAGCGTTCCTGCGGCCTTGTCACACGTTATCCTGCCCACTAACAACTGCCCAGTCAACGCAGCACCGAAGGCAAGAGCAGCAACCATCTCACTTCACGAGTTGCTAAGGCAACAATATCTCGCCAGAGACAGCGATGCTGGGCGAGGAAGAACAGGATTCCAGATGCAGCTGCAGATACTCTTGGTCAGGAATCCATCACAAAGATAACAAACTTTGTTGAGAAACCTAGCACACATATAAGACTTTAACATTAGAAAAAATTGATAAAAAACGAGCAAGCTTATATACAAATCAATATCTTAACTTTCTGATACATGTGTGATAAATAAATTTTCTGCTTGGTATATCAGACAATATTTTCGATTTTTCAGTGTTGAATTCGTTATGAAATATCATATATTTCTATAATTTTAAATACGATGCATAAAAGCGCGCTTAACTTTCAGCGTATCGTTAACATGGCTAAATCGACTCGGCTGGTAAAGTTAACCAAGAATGTTTAAACATTAAGCGTGGGCTATACCGCCTTCCGTTTGTCCTTTTAGCTGTTCGTGTTCCCAATGCCATTGCAATGGCTTGTGTCCTATAAAAGGAATGTCCCCTCTGGAATCTGTTTGCGAAAGAGTGTAGCAGGACTGGCTACATAAACGGCTTTCTGTGCTGCAGCTCCGGCTCGTCTCCTGTCTGTCATGCATCCGCCTGCAGGACGCACGGAATAATTCTATTTGTGCCGAGTCCTGGGAGCGTGGGCGTGGCACTTTTCCCCGACCGAGTGGTTGGGCTGACTTATTCCACTTCTCCCCGGGTGCCGAGACTGGGTAGCCCTGGATCTCTCACGCTTGATGTAGTTGGTGGTTTACTACTAATTTGCAACCACATCGTTTGTTTTGTGTGAGCCTCCGCCCCACTCCTCCACTTCTCCGCTCCTCGGCGGCGAGTGTCCTTTGTGTGTGACAGGAGGCCCTATTCACCCCTTCCCTCCCTGCTGCGACACGTCTGGTGCATTAATTCTTGCATCACAATAGTAGCGGGAGGAGGACGCTCCTCTGCTCAGCACACTCCCTGTCAGCTCGCTTTGTTATAAATGGTCTTGGTCCTGGTGCTCGTTTTGGTCCTGGTCCTGGTCTGTGTTTCGTGGTCTTGTCTTTTTGGAACCCTCGCTCCTTATCAGTCCAAGCTGCGCCATTGACATGGCCAACGGCAGAGTTCCTACAGCAGTTTTCCGCAGAAGGAACTATATTCTTTCTTGAGGTAGTTCTAATTATGAATACATTGTCTAGTGCTTACATTGTTCATCTGCTTAAAACATAAATCTAAAGTAACACCCTAATAGTTTCAAATTTTTACTTTTAATATTAAAAATGTGTATTATAAGACAGAAAATCTTTTCCGGTGTGTGATTTTTCTTTGAGTGTCTATTAAAACCTGTAAAACTTACATGCATGGAAAATGGTTGCATTTTTCACATACATAACAGGTCGCCAACGCCCAATAAAGTGGCATTATAAAGTATTTAGCATGTTAACAAGGCAGGAGACTGAACATGATGGCAACTGGGGTGCTGGCGCATAAATTGGTTGCAGGGCCCAAATCGCAAAAAAATAATAAAAATATAAATTGACAGAAGCCAGAGTTCGAATGTGAAAGCCGACGCAAAATGAAAACAACAACAAAAGCAGCAATATAAATATACACACAATCTTACAAAATACTTGAACAACGTATGATATAGAAATTGCCTTTATAATCGGCTTATGATTTTGATATGGAGACAACAGACAAATGCCACAACACAAACAGGCTTAAATTGCCTTTTCTACGCAAAAATATTAAACATAAATATATAGTAAGTACGGTATGTACAGTCAAATCCCTCATGAAGGGACTTTGAAGGCATTTTTTAAGCCTCTTTCATGGACCAACATCATTCAGTATTCGGGTCCGACCCTTTCTAAGTATATGACTGCTTAGATAACCAACAAATTTGGCAAACTGCTTATAATTTCGTATTTTAAATGCATGTATACTAAAAATATAACACACGTATCAGGACTTAAATACCTAAATATAGATGAAAGTAAGGAATCGAAGTCTTAAAATCTTTGAGTATACGATAACTTTATGTTGAAAACTTAAAGCCTCTTCAAACACATCTAGTTACTGACTACTTACGTTCTAGAGTTAAAATGCATTCAAAATATATGACAACGTCAAGTCTATAAGGAGCAGCATACACCGACAGGTTGTCACTCATTTTTTTGTCCCTTACAATTTCTTAATAATTATGTATAGAAGTAAAGAAATCTTTTGAGAGTACCTCTTAAACCTAATGAAATCCTAACAATGATAATAATATAATTTAAGAAATATATATTAGCTATAAACTGACAAGAGGAAAAGCAAACAAATCGTATAAAACATTTCGGTGCAAGTCAAGATTTTGGTCTGCAATTTAAAGGGAAACTACTCGAGATGTCGCAGCCCTTGAATGTCTCAACATTTTCAAATCCCAACCTGTACTGTCTTTAAGCGGTTTGAAGTGGGCCCACTGAGTGTATTTTTGACATGTCCTAGCTGGAAAGTTCGGTGGACTGTTCCCCTGGCCTCGCCCTGTCCTGTCGCTCCGTCTGTGGCGAACGTGCCCAACTTTTGTTCGAGAAGTTGTTGATAGATAGAAAACGGGGCCAAGGGTCAGCAGTCAGCAGCCAGCAGTCAGGGAGTCGGGAATCAGGGAGCCTCCGTAGTTGGGAGTCGGTAGCCTCGTCGCCGCACCAGGGGACATGGGTAATTATCGAGACAATGCGCGCGTCCTTCGGCCCCTTTGGCCCTGCAGAGCTCCTTCTGTCCCCGGTGTACGTTGTTTTTTGTTGTTTGCCCGGGCCAGGAAGTGCAGTAAATTCTGCGACACAAAAATAGTACCTACAGCAGGACAATGGCGTCGCAAAATGCGCCATGCAGTGCAGCCTGCCTGCGGTGGGGGAGTCCTGGGCGCTGGCTGGTACATAAGTAGTGGGCGGCTCATTCCTGGGAGCCGGGGACATTCGATATGGGGAGCGCTGTGCACAACAGACGCTTGTCAGCAGCAGACGTGACTAGACGACAACAACGTTGGCGACAAGAACAAGAGGAACAGCCCCCTACCCCGGTCCGTAAAGAAGGAGCACATACGGACATGGTTGGCCTGGAAGTTGGCTAGTGACGAAACTTGTGGTTTAAGCAAGCAATTGGGCATAAAAGAGCTTCAGCCATCTGATTCAATTTGTTGAGGGCTCTACGGGAGGAAACAATTACAAAATAATTTAAGAAATCAGACATTCAATAAGATCGCTTTAGATAGGTATTAAGGTTAGGGTTTTGTGGCTGATGCTCTAAAAAGTTAGCTGCAGTCAAAGGAGTATTCATTAGTATGAAAATCCATTTGCGAAACAAGTTCAAGCCATTTAAAAAGGAGTAGTAATTCTTGATTTAAATAAAACGTGTTTAAACTGAGTTGAATTAATATAGAAATATCTTGTTGTCCTTGTTTAGTTTTTGTCTCTCATGAGTAAAACTTATTAGATTATTAATTAACATATGCATCGATTAACTTAAGTATAATAATTGTAACAATCAACCTATCCGAAACATTCTCAATTCATAACGAAATATATGCGTATTCTCCGATATGGGAGCTATAGTTTAAATACGTACCATTCGTGAGTCTCTTGCCATTTATAGGTGAACATACATACCTACTTTATGGGGTCGCAAATGTTGGCTTCTCCCATTTAGCCGAAAATGTTTGAAGCTGGAGCTCCGACAGACACCCAACAAGTTGAGCAGACGCTGGCATGCCGCAATCATAAACATAAATCTGTGGCATTTAGCTCGGGCTAAAATAAAATCAGGCAGCACACAAACCCACTAACCGTCTAAACGCTACGGATTTCGTTCGGGGCGGAATATCCTCCCCGGATCTCGGTCTGACGACGCAACCCGGCATGATATTCAATTGTTTTTGCAGCAGGAGAATTTAATTTGACACGTACTTTTAATGTAGGGCTCTATGCTCTCAGCTGCCAGCTCTCGGCTCTCGTCAGCTAATGCCGGAACACGGCACACGGGCAGGGGCGTGTGGCATGGGGCATGGGGCGTGGGACATGAGCGGGGAACCCAGTACCGAAAGCACACGTGTGCGTGGGGTAGTCACAAATTCAATTTAGATACAATTTCCTGTGACTGCGTGACTCTGAGCCTAAGCCATTCCAGTGCCGCTGGTTGTGCCGCCATTTTCACTGACAATTAAAAAAAATTGCTGGCCCTCTGATCGAGCCAGGGTATTGGGAAATTCGCTGTCGCCAAACAATAAATAAGCAATTTATATGCACAAATGCATTTATCGAGCGTGAAGAGAGGCCACGAATGAACGGGCAGGAAGATCAACATTGTTGAACCTTTAAAGAGAACAATAATTGTATTTACTTCATCACGCTTACGTTGCTATTCATTATATTTGCCACTTCGAACGGAAAAAATCACCGAAAAAACGGTTGAAAAATATTTAACAAATATTAGAGAGGTTTGAATAGAGACTATCTCTTATGGCCATGCTCTTCAGAAGGCATCTTGTATAGTTTTTATTCCAAGGAAGCATATAGTAAATGCTTAAAATAAATAAGAATTCTGTTATCAAGAACAATGAAATTAAAATTCTGATATAAATTCAAGTTCATATAAATATTAAATTGAATTAACTGGTTAGGGTATATAATCGATATGAAATATTTATTAATCACATTTATGAGCGTTTTTTATTATGCCATTTTTAATGCATATATATTCCTCTTTGTCTCTGATTCATTGTTTTTCTCTACCCGCAGCAGAAACTCAATATTTGGCTAAAAAATATACGCGTCATGGAGTGAGGTTCTGCATTGTGTGAATAATTTTCTCGATGAGTGGCCGTTGAGTCGCCAACGTTCTCATTCCCCAACAGGCCAGCAAAAAATTATTTTTAAAACCTGAAAACCCTGGTTAAATTTTACTAAATGCAGCAGAATTAAAGCAAAAATTGCCAGGTCCCTGTCCGGGGGCCATGGAAATCCGTGAGAGTTTTCCAGAAATAATTATGGAGAAGAGGTGATTTTGAATTGCCAATTAAACAAAAAAAGAAAATATACTCGGTTTTTTCTTTATTGTTGTTTTATATTTTGGATAATAAGATTTAAAAAATAATTATTTGCTATTTCCTAAACATTTTTACTTCATGAAACACAAAATAACGAGAATTAATACATTTTCTTAGTCATTAAGTAACAGAGTTTTCCAATTATTTTCAATAAGCTCATGTTGCAGTCCTTCGAGACCCAAATAAAACTGTAGAAATTGTCACAAAAACACATTCGTTCTCTATAACGTTAAATTTGAGCTTTGTTTTGCCCTTTGAATTATTCGTGAAGGTGGACCAGCTGCCATCGCCGCTCCACGATGCAAAATTAATCACGGGCGGCACTTTGGACTTGTTTGGACAGCGGCATTATGACAAACGGCGACAGCAGATGGCGCCACCATGCATGCCATGCAAATTATGAAACTTTTACGCTCGGCCCCCAGCACACACTCGCATTTCCGGCGGCGGGATATTATTGAAAATAAGAAAAACTAATAAGGAAAATAAATAAATTTTGCCGACTTCCTCTTCTGTCGGTCTCACTTTCCAAACTTGTCAAAATTAGTTTTATTGTTTATGATAAACGAACAATGAGAGTTGCATTCGGAGAAAACCAATTGGAGAAGCATTTATTTCTGCAGCGTAACCCGAGACACAAAAACAAAAAAACAACACTGGTCCTACTTTCGTTTTCAATCCCCCAGTATACCAGTATCCCAGTATCCGTCTCTGGCAAAGAGTTTTAATTTTCCAAACACGTATTGGTCAAATGAAAATAGCAGCCATCTCCATGCTTGTTCTTGTCGCTTTTCCGATACCCAATAATATTTTTGGGATGGTATGTTGTTCAGTAAACACGAAACATTCCTAAAGATTAAAAATCTGTATAATAAGTCAGAGCCAAAATCGAAATTATATACCGAACTTCGAACTTGTAAAATCAAAATATTACCTTTTAATACCTAGACCGTACTGGGTATCTACTATTCTAGAAACACAACTTTGTGTACCCTGTTTAGATGTTTTTCTCATGCAAGGAGTGATGATGATGGCGACTGCGAGATGCTTGGGAGGAGCAAAAAGTTCCGAGCGAACTGTCCAGTTTCAGTTTCGGGGGTATCGAATTCGCAGGACATATTCCGCACACCCCGCACTTCCGGCACGCTCTCACCCGGTCGAATTGTCTGTGCAAACATATGTACGGAATAGAATTGGAGAATCGCATACGTGGAATTGCGACCAGAAGCCCCACCTACAGGCCCCGGCTCCGTCCTGGCACTGAGCGCACGACTTCACCTTCTTTGTTCTGGTGGAGCTCTCCGGGTCATCCCGGCGGATAGTTAAAGTGTCCGAAACGATTTAGTGGATGCTCCCTGCCTGTGAGGTTATGTGTTTGCTGCGTGAAGTACTCACTGGGAATAATGGAGTGCCTCTGCCAGGGTCTGTTCATCTTCTTGTTTTTGGGGTGAAAGTGTCGCCTTAAAGGTCAGCTAAATGATTGGTTACACATTGTTGTCCCTTTCTAAGGGGGGATCCCTTTTAACTTTAAGGCTCTCTTAATTGAATGCTTAGAAATGTAACGGCAGTCGTTTCATTTTGTAATTAAATCTAGATTCATTTAAATTGCAAGATAGAGAGATTAGGGATATAAGTAGTTTTTCGCCAAATTAAAAAATATTTACACGCAGAAAGATAACCTAGGCACCCAGCAATTGGTGGGAAATCGTCGTAAGAATCCCAAACCTCTTAAAAATCTCTGCACTTCTTGTAAGCTTCGGCACCCAGAAATATTTAGGAAATTTCTCGTAGGAATCAACCTTATGAAAACTATGCACTTGTAAGCTTATTAACTGTGTGATGTCTGGCAGCTTTGAACGAACTTTTTTTAAATTGGAAAATTGAGACCAGAAATGGACACTGCAATGCTTTCTATCAAAACGTTCTTCCATCCTTTTCGTAAGCTTATCAATGGCGATTTGTGTGATACCTGCCATAGAACGCTTGTGTCGAGCCAGATTTTAGGTTGAGGTTTCAGTATTTTATTTCATCAAAATCTGATGGGGAAAATGTGTACTTTCGAGGGTTGCACAAACTTTCAAAATTGCAACAAATATGAAAAGCCCTTCTGCTCAACGAGTGGCAGGTATTAAAACTTACAACCGCATTTTGCATCCCGCTGGACGACAGTGGCAGCACTTAAAGCCAAACACGCCCGCGCCTGGATAAACAGTTAGATGGGGCACGCCCAGAGCTCTCCTCCCCTTATGCCGCGCCAAGCGTCCTTCCGCCTGCGGCAGGTGTATTTGCGGGCGTTTGCGCCGGTGTTTACAGAACGCAATATGCTCAACATGTTGGCAAACTTTCACAACTGTTAGTGTAAATATTGCATGCAACAAAACGATGCCTTGAAATAACAAAGCGCCTACGCCAATAGAGCGAAGGCCGTGCCACACAGTGGGGCTTTGAATAGAATCAAAATACGGTGGAATTAATTTTAGATTCTAATTATAAACAAAATTAAATCTTTTCTTCAGTGGTATTGTTCTTGAATAATATATAAATAAAATAATAAATTTCAAATTAAAGTTGTTTCTTTAGGAATTTGGCTGTTGTTTGTTAATCTTTAGCTAATTCATAACTGAATTCATTGAACAAGGTTGTGAAAGAAAAGACTGAAAAAAAAAGAGAGTTAGGATATGAACGTTCACCAATTTATATGAATTACTTATATGGCTCACTGTACAACATAAGAGGAAAAACGCGCAATAAGAGCAATTTCCACTAGCTGTTGTACGGCTATGATTTTGTATTAAAAATTTTTATTCATAACAAAGAAACACTTATAAATGTACTTTTATTCTGATATTTTTCTTTTTTAATACGTCTTCGGTCAGTAAATATTTATGCATTTCAAAGTACTTGTCCGAACTCTGTTTGTTTAGTAATTTATGGGGAAAACATTATATAGGATTGATCAAACGGGTTTTTTTATTAATTAAAATTGAATTTATTTAGTTGCTCTGCTCTACTCTGCTTTGAAAACCCAACGGTTGCCTTCTAACCATCACAGAAAACTCATATTAATATTTCTGTTAACAAATGTAATAACTCTTCATTTTCTCAGAAACTTACCAATGGAAAGAAATTAAGATGTTTTTGGGAATTAGGAAAAAACCGACTGCCGTAGATTTGCCTTGAAATTGGCCAAAAGTTTTTCTGATTCCATTTTCGTTTCCAATTTTTGATTCTTTTTTTCTTTGGGCCAATGAAATTGCTTCTAAAGGGTGGCAAGGGAAATGGTATTGCACGGAATATTAGTAAACGAAACAAGTTGGCAAAAACTGCGTGCCCGGGTGTGTGTGTGTGCCGAAGGACCGAAAATGCTTTTTAACAGAACGAAATTGCACGGCTTCGTCTGCTTGCCTCCTGTAAGTCCGACACCAGTTCCAGCCATGGGTCCTGTATCATCTGCCCCAATCCTAACCCAGTGACCACCTCGAACGATTCCGGGCTTGATGCATTTACATTTCCACCTGTGCCAGAGCCACACACAGGCCCACGAGTTGTAAGCTTAAGTGCCATTACATGCAATCGAGTCGAGTTTGAGTTGAGTTCTGCTCGCTCCGCTCCGTTTTTCTTCCTTTTTCTTGTAGCTCCTCACCTGCTCTTTTCTGTTCAGTGATGCCTAATAGTAGCTGAAGATGATGCCATTTTTCCTATTTAAGGAAAAAGTTTAACTATAATTAATAATATTTACGGACTTTCAATTCTGCTGTCGTAATTATACCTGCAAATATTTTAATACAAATCTATGACTTTTCTGACTTTTATTTGCTGATAAATTAATTCCCAAACTGTCATTTTTGAAGACATTGAACTTAATTCAAGAGGAATACCCGAACAATCTAGTAAAAGATGCAGTAAATTACTTCTTACAAAAAGACTCCAGAATATTGGCAACACTGTTTACCATGGAAGTTGCCTGTATTTGGCGCTTGGTCCATAAGAGCATAATGCATATTTAAGCATATTTTGTAGTCCGCTTTTACTGGCAGTTGGCAAATATGGCACCCCCTGACCCAAAACTTCACCCAACCCCCTGCCTCTTGGCGCAAAGTGCACTTCATCAGACAATTTGTTGGGTGGTTGGTCCACCTCTGGACGTACTTTTTTGGAATTTGTAGGGCTTGTAAGTGGGTAGATTATGTACCGGCTAAGTTGTGACAGCTTCGAGTGACAACAAGTAAATATAAGTGGCCTTCGTTATCACTATGCGAGGCATAAATGACGAGGTAAAAGTTCATTAAAATATATTCTAATTATAAAAGCAATAAAAATAAATAATTTTTAAAGAAAATGATAAAGGTTCAACATTCCTACAAGCTAAAACATCATATACCAGAGAGAAATTGCAGATAAATTGCACCCACATTATGCATATTCTGAAAATTGTGTTTTAAGTAACACACCAAAAGAAACATAACTTGGAGTTCTACAAAAAGCCCCAGATTTATTAAACATATTAAAAAAAGTCTTAAATTATTTTAAAATTTTATGAAATGGCATTGTTAATTTTGACCGTTTTTTTTTTAGGGATTTCCTATTTATTCCTACAGGTTATTGGCAGTGTTGGACAAACTAATTTATCGACCTGCGCAGGAGCCTCACAACTTGCCTCTTAATGAATTGAAAGGAATGAATGCCACCTCCATAATCAGGTTGCATTGGCGGCCGAGATAGTGTGTGACCCGAATGTAGCCTGTAACATGACTGAATAAACACAATTTCCTTCTGTTTTGCCGCTTCGTTCGTTTGTCAACAATTCAATTCATCAAGCGAAAGTTTCACCTGAACAGCGGCAGATACTCGCACAGGGGAATCCGGGAGAGAGAATCGTTTCGTTACTTTCCTTTCTCTATTTTCTTTAACTAAAACACCCTTGAGAGTTTTTCTTTATTTGATCATCTTAGCTGCCACTTGCAGCGCACACAGACAGACAGCAGGACGAAGGAGGTCGACCTCCTGACATCCTTGACTTGCTGCCTCCCATAGACTTTTACTTTTGGCTTTGGCAAACATGTGCAGGTTGTGTGGCCATGTGGGTGAGTACGGGTGTGCGGGTGTGCGGGTGTGCGGGTGTACGGGGCACAAAAAGTTTGCCAACTTATATTGAAAAATGTTGTTAACACGCAAAAGTTTTTGCAACGTTTACTCAGCCCAACAACGGCAGCAACAACAACCACATCGCCGGGATAGAGCACAACAAAATCAAGCTAAACAAGTGGAATTCAATAACTGGACACAGGGAGCAAACAAAATATCCAAAAAGCCGCTCAGCCCATGTTAAAGTGCTCGGAAAGGTGCCCCGGCCAGGAGATGAGCCCAGCCGGAGCCTGATTTGAATAGAATTAGAATGTTTTCTTTACCTGAGACGTGTGCAAACGAGGGCAGCTTGTGGAGGACCATGGAGTGGCAGTGGGATCTGAGTAAATATTTACCCGAGGGTAGGGGCAGGGGCCATTTGGAAGTGGCAGCTTCCCAGGAACTGGCCGAACCATTTTGGGAGCGAGCGCTAATTCAATTTTGTGAAAGTTTTCTGGAAGAACTCTTCTACTCTTACTATATTATTTCGTAAGAGTTATTCACTGACTTTACTTTCTGTACTTGATTATAAATGGAGGTAAACCTAATTTATTATTGTTTATTTTTTTCTCTAAATGACTTTTAGGTGTTGTAGTTTGTAGTATTTCACTTTCATATTACTATTACTTATACCTTTTGACAGCTTCTTAAATGGATTTCTGCACTCTCTGAAATCTTGACTACAATTTCATAAATTTGTACACACAAGGTCTCCTCAATCGCAGCCAAAAATGAGAAATAATTTCAAAAAGCTGAGTGCCAGCGCCGTAAATACTGGTCGGAGCACTCGACTTCAGCGTCGCCGCTTTTGTTGCTCTCGTTCTCTATGTGGAGGAAGCTAATAAGGATTTGCAATTTAATTTGTTTGCTTGCGTGCGTGGCGAAAATAAATTTTTGTCATCCAGCGAAGTCCGCTCAAACATGCTTGGAATTTATGTTCGTATTTCGGTTTCAAAGGAGAAACCCCATAAGGTTTTGACTGCTATTTTAAGGAGAGTGCGGGGGACATTTGTGTCGCCTTCATGGCTGTTCATGGCTCTTGGCTTCTTGGCTTTGCGCACAGTTTAATTTTATAATTATTTGCATTTTTGATCACGTACTACTAACAAGGGTGCCCTTATTAGTCTCGAAATCAAGGAAGACCCTGGACGGGGTAGATTTTAGGCAACGCGACAGCAGACATACCTTGGTAGGCTTTAAGTCAGGATTACCGTCAGTGGCATCCAATATGGTATCGGAGATAAACCCTTCTTCCGGTAATCCTAGCTACTGATATACTTTTTATGAGGAGAGCATTTTATTGATTGATATACGAAGTAAAGAATGCATATAACGCTACAGTATCACAAGTAGTTTTTAATTTTACAACCACGCGCGAGAGCAGTAAACAACCAAAGAAGATTTGTCCCCTGATATGCATAATGAAAAAAAAACATATTTTTTAATTCCCTCTCATTTCTGGTTAGCCAGCAAAGTACGAAAACGAGGGTTTTTGTTTGGTTAAATGATCTTTTAAGGACTATGGCCACAATAGGTGTGTTTTCTCTTAAAGTTCCTTTTATTTTAATCACGTTGTATTCAAAATTTAAGTACTACTATTTATTCCTCAAAATACACCATCATTACTAGACAAAAACGAAATATTTTTACACATCTTTCGATATGTTCGTGTCCAAAGTAAGTTTGCCAAACTTGCGCGCCAAAAATGTTCTCAGCCGATAAACTCCATACTGAAGGGTAGAACAAGCAACCAACGCAAACAACATGAGAGTTGTGAAAAATGCGGCTTTTGCAGGCTTAGAGTAGTTTAGGAAAGTATAGATGTAGGTATGTCCCTTCCTGAAATTAGAATGGAAATATTATTATATCTGGTGGATGAATTGAAACCACAGTTCTTACAAGTCTCGACCTCCCGCGTGGTAGAAGATGATCGTGAATGCCACGTAGATCAAGCCAAAGGCTACGGGGTAGACAAAGTGCAGAAGCCGGGCTGGCTGGGCCACCACGAAATTATCCACTGTGTAGACGATAGGTGGCACTGCATGGGTCCAGAAGTTAAACAAGTTGGAGACATATGTGGGATTCGTTAGTACCCGATCGCTGGGATATACGAATGCCCAATAGGCAATCGCTACAATATGTTCTACACACAAGGTAATCCAGAAGCAGGCCCAATAGGTCTTGATCACCCAACTCGGGGGAACTAAGAGCGATGGAGAAAATACAAAGATGAATATTATAGTTATTTGTGAAAATGTACTCCACGACTCCTCCTGGAAGTGATATACTGTCTGCAAAACAGCAGCAGAAATACTGGTAATGCCGCACATAAAAAAGGACCAATTCGTTAAGTAGATGAAACAAGTGCCCCTCTGAAAGTGTATCACCGTATGACTGACGACCCCAGTTCCAAAACAGGCACCCAGAGCGCACCGGTAAGCCAGGAAGTAGCGCGATTTGGGCCTCGATTGCCACTGAAATATTGAAAACGAACTTGGTTAAAGCATCGTGATTAGGACAAGTCACCACCAACTTGGGATCGTAGAAAGCTGAAGGGCGAATCGTATTGGAGGCCGAATCGTTTGCAGCGGACTTCTTCCCTCAGACTTAAGGGCTCTTGGCTTTTGTCATCCATTCAAATAATTTTGTTTTACAATTTTGAAAATTACAGGCAACATCGAAGTGACTCTACGCTCAAGGCGTACCCTGTACAAGCAAGTTATTAAAATACAGCGAAAAAACGTGGGACAGGTGACTCCAATGTCTGATAGTAGCCACACGGGGATTAGAGGGGCAGTTGGGTTTGGGCAGGCTGTCGAATCATTTAGGAATGCTCAAAAAGCAATTTAAAATGATTTACGTTCCCATTCGTGTGTGCACATGCAGTGGGAAGCGGGAATACATAAGTCGGTAAGGCGGATAACGATTCTAGTTTGGCAGTTAATTACAATCGTTGTTGAACTCTATCTTTCTCTGCTCTAATAGTGAATTAATAAAGTGCCAGCCAGCGTGTGATTTATTGCAGCAGCTTTGGAAATCGACACAATCAGTTTTGAGTGCAAATGGGGTCTGTTCCTTGCACCCCCTTGGCCGGAGGGTTGGAGTTTCATACTCCATTTTTAGCATGTCTTTTTCTTTTTGTATTCACGTATTCACAAACCCAAGACATATTTCACTAACTGTGAATTTGTGTGGAATGTGTTACCTACGAAAGTCTCTATAGACACTTGCTAAACAATACTACAGAATTCCGCCTGTAAGGGAATGCAACTAAGCAGCGGAGTGCAGGGCGGAAGTGCCCGGAGCGCAATGCACTCGAGCTCTGGGAGGTGCGGCGGGACTGGGAGCTGCCTCCTCGGCTGCACTAAACGACGAAGTGCGCGCCCATTGTTGAGGGCTGCCATACAATTTGACTTCCTTATCGCACGCTTTCAAGTGCCAATACAACAGCCGGCTCCAATGAGAGCTTCAATTTTGCGCCGCTTCCTCCGACAGTGCCCCTAACCCGCTCCCTTGAATCCTTAGGATCCTGCTGCTTCTTTTCCTGCGACAATGAGTTGTGCTCGAAGCGAAGCTCAATGACGACGACGCATCGTTGACATCAACGGCGCAATGGATTTATCAAAAGCCAAGAAAAGAATAAAGCGGAAGCTGGCGAAAGTGGCAGCGACAAAAGCGCAAATCACTTCCGTGTGAAAGGACCAATAAACAGGAGAGAAAGAGAGAGCGTAACAGGAAACGGGGAGGAGTGAATGTGAGTGCGATCGGATTTCCGGTTGAGGGCCACCTAAGTTGAGGGCATGTTTATGACCTGGAATTTATTGAAATTGACATTGTCCACTGCTGAAGAATTTGTACACACATTATATTTTCTAACGTTCTATCTTCAACGAAAAAGTTGTGGAAGAAATTTTAGGCGTTTTAAAACCAGCTCAACAACTTCAGAAGTATTCAAATATAATTATTTAAAATTGAGTCAGAAGTTTGCAACGCATCCTTCCTAAGAATTTTTAATTAATTACTTTAAAGGTATACCTTAAATATAATTTAACTTTGTCTTGCCGAAGATTTTAATAACAGAGCATATGCTTAAATTAAGTTATTTATTCAGTATTTGCAAATTAATTCAATTAGCCTGACTGACTATATATAAACCCTTTAAAAAGTATACCCGAAACGGCAAGCAAACTGCACTGCTATGCCCAGGGAACGATCTCCAAAATATATAGGATAAACCAATGCATGTGGCTAGGAATGCAAGATAGTATAAGAACTTGGAAGTTTGGCTCTTTCTCCTGTTGGCTGCTGGCTGGCGGAGGCAGCGATGCAAGAACAACATCACATAAATCTTCATAAGCAAGTTCGAGCAGAGCCGGCGAAGGAACCACAGCCTGCCGGTTTTCTCGGTTATTTTACCTCTACCTGAGCACAGCCATTTGGTTTAGGCTTCTACTTCCCGTCCCGAGCCCGCAGTGTTGGTGTTAATTTTTTGCACGCCTTCGTCTGTAAATAAAACACGTTGCAAATGGCACGCCCCCAAGAAGCTCACCAACACAATAGGCGTCATAATTCAACATAAAATATTACGCAGAGACCAGCGATTTGGTGGCGGAGGAAGCTAGCTGCTGCAGTTTGGCAAGTGGCTGGGAGCTGTTCTTTTAGTTTTTCCCACACTTGGAAGGCATCGGAAAACTTGTCTGAAAGTCGAGGATACGGAAAGTTTAGCAGGAAGGAACGGTTTTTGAGTTAGCTGTTTCTCGGTATTTTTCCGAATGTTTAAAATAAAATTGGCAGAAAGTTATTCATATTAAATACCTATTTCATTTTTCTGATTACTTAGTAGAACAAAAAATGTAAGTAATTAATTTATAAGGATATCTTTAAACTACAACTCTTGAATGTTCCTCGGATTTGAAGTCTTATCAGCCCTGACGTTTTTCTATAAGAACGAAAAAGACAACAGAAAACTCTAGAAAGGCAATAAATGGAGGCAAAACCCAAAAACTTTTCTTATTTCAGATGAAAAATGCAAAACTTTTTTAATATGCGAAAGTAAAATTTTATTTAAATCCAGCTAGCTGCCGTGATGCAACTTTAATGCCAAGGCTTAGTTTGAGTTCCGGTTTTGTTATATATTCTGGCCTATATATTTCAGTTCCACATATTGTCCGCCGAAAAGCGTAATTCTTTCAAAAATCAGTCCAGAAGGCAACTTCAATCAATTAGGAACAAGCCCGAAGAGCTGCCAACTCCATCCGGTGTCCAGCTGAAAAGAGTATGCAAAAATTGCACCAAAGTGCTTCGCCACTCGAGTTAGGTGCAAAAGCAATTACGCGCTTTGACTTTGTAATTAAAATCGATTTTCATCAAGTTTTACTGCCAACCAAAGCGCTTTTGATTTCCCCTCATTCGCACGCACACGCGGACAGGCAGGCCCCTGCAAACACATGTACTTTCCATGTGCAGTCCTGAAACAATCCATTTTTGTCTGCTGCAACTGCTGTTTTGCGGCAATTTTGATTAGAAATTCGGCACGTTCCCCTTCACTCTTTCTCTGGGCAAATTAATCTGCCATTTGAACGCATCCCGCTCCTTGCACACCCTTCCCCACAAAGGAAGGAACTCACGCCCCATCATCGCCATGGACATCGACATCGTCATCATCACCGCCACGGTCCTTCTTTCGCTCGATGAGCTCGTCCTTTCCCCCCTCAACTGTTGACGTTTTAAAAGGGACAGCAGTTCCGGCCTTCCGCCATGCACTTAGCAGTTGATGAGCTTGTTGGTCTGCTCTCGACAAGGATACTTCCATAAATCTGCTGGGGGAATTAGTGTCGACGGAAAAATTAAAGGCTGGTTTAAAAATGTAACCAATTACAAAGATTCATTTATTTAAATGTGCCGTCAAGAATACAGCGTGGTGGTATTTTAATAGAAAATGCAGTACGGCGATGACTCCGCATTAAACACTTTCTTACACAAGTTAGATTAGCGTGTTTAAGGCAACCTTTTGATGTAAGCTAAGTGGGACACTATAAAACTTTATTAATTAACAAAACACGTCAAAATATTCCTTACAACTTACTACAGGGATTGGTTCAAAAACTTCTTTACAAATGCATAGTTATATATGACGGAGTTTGAAGCATAAGTTAATGTAGTTTGATTTTGTCGAATTACAAAATAAATATATTATATAATTTTATGCCAAAATTCAAAAGCTAACTCTACGGATTTCTTGCTAAAAGCCATTACAATTATGAGACTTATTTTATATTAATGTAAGTTATGTCTTCCTAACTTATTCTTTCAGTTAGCTTCAAATATATGATAAATATAAAAAAATATTATGAGTTTAGAAAATATGAACAGAAGACTATAGTTTCCTTGTTTCTTAAATTAATTTTATGAACGCTAACTTTGTCGCTTAATTACGGATCCTTAAGATAAATAAACAAAGAAAATGAAAACCATAATTGAAAGCGAAATTCGCGTTTCATCTCTACTCTGCGGAGTGTAAATAATAAAATATATATTTTTTAAACTGACCGTGAGCGTCGTTTTACTTGTTTTTGTATTGTGCCAACAATTTTATTGAATTAAATTTTGGGCCATTACTCGAAGGGCCCTCGTCCCTTAGTCGCTCCAGCCTCTGCTCCGCGTGCCAATTCCGAATTTCCACAGTTTCATCCATCGAAGGACATACAAGTCACGACTGCCTGTGCACATTGCCCACATGTGTAATCTGTTTGCCAATATTAAAATATTCATTCACCTTAATTGTCAACGGTTCAGGCCCGGCTATGGTCTCGGTCTCGATCTCGGCCTGGACCCCGAGCGCCGCAACCGCGTCAAAATCCCCTACATTTATCTCTCCTTCGCTTGCTCCCTTTGCATATCTATATATAGTATACCTATATCACCTGCCTGCCCAACCACATGTAATAACTTGATCTCTGTTGAGTTGTCAGCAGAACATCACGAAAATTGTAACGAGCAGCATAAAAAAACTTTCCAAGTTTTTCGTTTGTTTTTTTGTATGAATACCTTGTACTGGGCAGCAGGATAGATGTGTTTGAAAGTAAGAAATGTGAGTTTAGAAAAGTAATTTTTAATTTAATAAAATGTATAGCCTCTTTAAGTAAGACGATTTATTAGAAAGCTGTGCACAAGCTGGAACTATGAGAACCTAATTAATTTTGGGGTAAATAACATAAATTAACAAGCTGTTCGGGATGATACAAAAAATATATATTCTAAAATCCATAAAGCCATAATTTTTTACACCATATCAAGTGGTCCAATACACTTGGCACTTTCTTTGCAAAAATATTTTTTGTCCCATTTTACCAATGTTTCGTGTGCGAAAATTTCGCAAGCCTGTTACACCCATACGAACTCGGAGTTTGTTGTTCCTTTTATTTATCTGTCTGTGCTGTGCTTTTCGCCGCTCCTGGCAGCGGTGCTTTGGCCCTGGAAGGGAGGCGGTGGGGCGCAAGGCTAGGTCCAGGAGTACAACAATTGTAATCACTGGGAATCAGCATGTTCCACATACCAACACGAAAATCTGTCGAACATAAAAGCAAAAATGCTGTGCCCACCACCTCCATAAAATAAAACTGTTGTGCGAGTGCCAGCGGTGTGTGTGAGGGGCCATCCCAAAGTGCTGCGCTGCACGAAAACAAAAATAAAATAAAACTTCGGACCATGTGCGGGCTGTGGGTGGTAGGTGGTGAGTGGTGGTGTGCCGTGGGTGGAGCGCAACCCCTACGCACTTTTACCTTTTGCGCTCCGCATATGAAAATTCAATTTGCTCTTCAATATTTGCGCTCCTCCGTCCCCGCCGTTTGTGTCATCCGCTTTCCTTCGCTGTGCTTATTTGGCTCTTTCCTTTTTCGACATTTAAATTTCATTCAGACTTGTTGTAATTAATGATTTTTATGCAGTGCAATAAAAGCGGCCATTGTTTGGCCAATGCGAACGTGGCGCCAACAGAGACAACAGGGGGATATGGAACCGGGGAACTACCCATGCCTTACCTTGCTTTCTCAATTTGTAGACGAAAATGGTGTGTAATTATTTCATGAAGTGAATTTCTGTCGGTTCTAAATGATCCGAATCCTTCTGTTAAATTTTCATGGAAGTTTCGGTAAAAATGGACTACGACAAATACATCTAAATTAAAATTACATGTTATTTTAAGATAAAAAAAAAAAAACTGAAACTATGAAATGTGGTAAAGTAACAAATGATCTCAAACATTTTTAACTAGCACAACTCAACCTCTGTTGAACACTCAATTAAATAAAAAAAAAATAAATAAATTTATATAATAATAATTGTGTTGATGTGTTGAAAATGTAGTTAGTAGTATTTTCTTAATATTATAAAGAGCAATTTTATTTCAGAAACCAACCAGTAACTTTTTACACTACATCCTCTGGTTTACACATATAAAATAAAAGCACTGCCCTAATTGCACTTTTTTTAGTCCAACAGAAATTAATTCCAACTCAAATAAGACACGTTAATATGCATTTGCACTGTCCGCGGTCAGTGCCAATTGATTTTAATGACACTTTTTGAATGTCAGGCCATGCGGCTAATTCCAATTACCAACAACGCCCGCACCATTAGGGCAAGCAAGTAATCCCCCTTAGTCAAAAGGCGACAACGGCGATAAATATTAATAATAAACAACCAGCAGCACTGCTGAGGAAAAAATGGCAATAGTATTAATAATCATTTCACAGTGACCGCAACTTTGAAGGGCTTTGTATTCTCGGGGATCCGGGATCCGCATGCATTTAGCACGTAATTCACAAGCAATTTAAATCCGAAAACATTCAGCCACCTTTGCCGCCCCGGCTTATACTTTCGCTCTATGCATCATTTGTGTGCAATGCGCACACGACCGCAGAATATTTATTCTACATATACGCGTTTATATTTATACATTTTTTAAATTTTTTCCCTCTGGCCTGTCAAACGATTTGCAAAACCAACTGTCGGCTGCCGTTAACAATTGCATTTGCAGTTCTGCATTCTGTTTGCGTGGTCAATTCCCGTACTTTTTGTGTGCTCTCCTCCGCGTCCGTTGTTGTTTTAAGCGTTAAATTTAATTACTCGCCAATGGCTGGGAAAACTATAAAAATTCATTGTCGGCCGTGTGTGTGCTGTGTGTGTGCCGTGGAGAATGCATCCGGCGTGGCATAGGAATTTGACCAGCTGCTGCGGCGAATAAGCAAACAATCAAGAGAGACTTGCCGAAACTTAATGGCCCGGGGAGGGAATCGAAGGTGAGCTGATTCAGAAATAGTTGACCTAAAAACGTTGCTTATATTAATAAATGATTATTTTTGAAACATACTTTTTTATTGATGACCAACAAAACCACAATTATTCTGTATGAAAGTTTGATTAAAAAAAATCTTTCACCGCGGTATATCCTGCACTTGTTTTATAAAAAATTAGTTCACAATAATGCATTCAAATAAAGTGCAATTACTTAATGAGTTTATACATAAATTTTATTGTAATAAAAAAGGACTGGAAGGATTTAAAAATCAAGTCAAACTGTGCAAGAAAATATGTCACATTGTGAGGTCTTAAATATATTTTTTGTTAATAATTGGAGCGGCAGGAGAGAAGCTTAAATTATGTCAAATTAATATTTGCAATTTGGTAATGACTGAACTTCTAAAAAAAAAATTTTTTTTTTTAAATCAAATAAAAATCCAACCTACTAGGGTTAGGTTTAAATGATCGACAAATAGCCGCGTAATATTATCGCGACCAATTACAAGGCCTTTTCGATTTATGACTGCTTTCATTTACCAAAACTTCACTATCGGACCCACTGGTCAAATGTCTGGTGGACACGCATTGGGGTTTAATTAATTTAACACGAAATCATTGAGTCGTCGTTTCCGAAGCGGTGGACTTTCATCAAATGGCCTGTTGACATGACAGAAACGGATGGTCATTTACTTTTAAGGCGAAAGTCTGGGTTCTGCTTACTAACATTTCTGGTGTGTTAATTCAGCACTAACATTTACCTTATCTGATTAATTTTAATTCTTATTATATTTATATATTTAACTTCAAACTACAGTTTGCTATAGCAACAGTCTAGCACATTTTGGCCAAAAATGTAATATAAATAAGCAAGCACTTCAAACAGTAACAATTTTCAATTTAAATTTTCAGCTGCAATCTTCTCGGCTTGTTAACGGCCATTTACTGAAAGCAAAGTTTTCCAGCCGCTCCGCCCTTCTGGAACACACGGAGTTTGGTCTATTTCAAAGTGTTTATGCGGCTACAAAATGAAGCAAAGCAAAGTTTTCTTTTTATTTCAATTTTTCGTGTTTTTGTTTTTTTTTTGTGTTTTAACAAACTTTACTTTTGGTCACAAAAACTTCTGCAGTTGGCAGCTGGCAAGACTGGTGGGAAAGTAAAGAAAAACATTTTTCATAAATTTAAAATTGCAAATTTTTGGTCCCAAATCAAAGGGGCGAGCGAAAAGCCCGGAGCCCAGAGCCCGTCGCACAAAGTAATATCTATTTCGGTCTCCGGTGCCGTGCTTGAAGCAGCTCCAATCAATAGGGCGACCCAAGACAACTAAATCGTGCGTCCGGCGGACAGGACACTAGATAAATAGGCGCACGGCACGGCACACGGGCCGCACAGACGGACTGCACTGTGGGGCCGTCGATGGCAACGTCTTAATTGATTTAACACGAAATCAGTCAAACGATAATCGAAAATTGCTACGCAAACTGTTTGATTACATGCAATGTGGGACGGACGACCTCGGCGAGCTCGATTGACCCGTCGCGCTACCCAGCAACGCACACAGTGAGAAAAAGAGCGAATTATTATGCAGGTGGTTTAATGAGATAAGAATTACAAATATTGCTTAGAGTTGAAAAATGAATTCAAAACTATAATTGTAATGTAAGCTTAAAGAGTGAGAGTTTTAAGAAGAATAAGGAAACATTATTCTAAAGTTTTTATAACCTTAATGTTCCATACAAAAATTCTTAAATACTATTAAAGATTTATATATTTACCTTAAATCAACCCTAATTTGAAAGAATCTATGAACTCGATTTTTAAAAAAAAAATATTAGGGTACATCCTAGAGATTTAAATTCAAAGAAAAAGTCCGATATGGTCGAAAAAATATCTCACTACCAAAAATGTCGTAAAGATTAAATATCGTAAAGAATACAAATTTAAGTATATCCTTTAACCTTAAAATATATAGAAACTAGATAATATAAAACTGCGTACTTAATTTATAACATGTCTTAACCAACATTCTTGATTATTAAATTATATTTATTTGAAAGATATTTAAAATTAACATTTGGCTCTTCCTTGCCATTTTTTCGGCAAATCAAACACAATGCTGATGTCAAGAAAAATCTTATTTATGAAAAATATTTGATTAATTTAGCAAAATTCAGCATCTGTTTCAATTTTCACTGTGCAACCATCGAACCACAGTTCGGCCCATGACATCCTTCAGCTCATCCGCTCCCACTACGCTTCACTGCTGACAGAGGAATTGACAAAGTTGCTCGATTTGCCCTTCTCGTGGGGACATAATTGAATTTCCTAAATTACAACCGTTAGTTTCTGCGGCTGCGACGAGTGGGCGGTGGTCCGAATTGTGGGTGTGGCCGGTCGTATGAGCAATTGTCGTAATTGTGTGAATTTTCTTTGCTTATCATTCATAATCGCGCCTTCCCCCGGCCACAGTATCTTTCGTCCTGGCCTATTCATCGGCGCGGAATTACAGTCATACAGTCCAGTTCCTTATCGGCAGGCTTTACATTCGATTTGGCAATGAACTACCGGTCTGCCAGTGTTGACTAATGCACCCTAATTAGTCAGCGCGGCTGTTGTTTTTGTGTGCGTTTCCCCAGCTATATGCGTCTAATGTGAGATAATTTATATTTATTTATGGTTATTTATGGGTGAAGTGAAAAAACTGGGACTGAGTAAGCGGTATTGCAATAGCGTGTATATACTTAGGAACAGATTTACTTAGGGAAATTAAGTGTTGCCAACTCATAATTTAAGAAATTAAATTGTGATCAAAATAACTTGAAACACAAGGATATAAATATATTGTCTCTATCGAAAATAGTTCGCTTTCTAAGAATAGAAGAGTGTACTTATTCACATGCAGTAATTTGATTTATCTGCCCTTTAACTAAATTGGAATACACTTTTCCCACACATTGCCTTAATTTGTGTGTTGCAAAATGTATGTATGTACATATATGTCGGGGCGAAAGAAGCAATTATGCATGCATAAACAAAATGGTCATTTCGGTGACGGGCGTTGGCGTACATTGCGGTCGATGGGCGGCCTGGGCAAATACGTGAGCAAGTTGGCACTTAACCAGGCCGCGCTCCTCCCCGTGTCTCCTGCGAGTTCGCAATTGAATTGCCAATGAAGCAAAGTGCCATCGTATGAATTAATGAGCAGACGCCTCGGCGGCAACAATAAGAGCATTAAGGGGATCCTGGGGAGCCGAGCCCGAGATCGAAACAGGCGCTTCCATTGAGTTCGATAGTCCGCAGGCGTTTTGCTTTCACTTTTCCCAGCTTTCACTTTGCCCAAATGCTTTTGCCCGACTCAAATATTCATGGGTGTTGCATACAGGTGCTGTGTGAATGATGCACCCACATTCGGTCGCTTAGCAAAGCCTATCGACCAGTTTGCAGATCTCTAGCTTGTCACTCTGATTGTTTAAATCGAGGTTTTTCTCAAAAGGAAAAAAAAAAAACACATTTGAATACCTGGAAGCTATCACCTAATGTGAAAATGTATGTAATAGGAGAATAATGCTTACGCCATTGTATTGCTTTAATCTTGAAACCAACAGTAACTTAGAAAATATTTATTAATACATTTAAACTGATGTAGTTTGGAAATATGTAAGCCATTTAGGAGTTGTTAAAAAGAAAATTACATCCTCGTAAGTCTAAATCTCGTACTATACCACTCCGTGTATTCAAAATAAAGCTTTTTAACTTGCTGCTCCGATTCTTATCTTAAAGCAAAGATTGCAAGTTGATTGAATTGTCACACTGTCAGTAAACACTTTTCTAGAAAAGAGGTCAAGCTAGACAACACAAGGGGGGCCTGATGGAGTCGTAATCGTTCAAACTCATTTCACCTGGAGTGGAACCACGCCCCATAGTTATGCTCCCTTACGGACTCCCACGCAGCACCCGGCTTGGTCGGAACGGGATTCATGCATAAAATTATAATAAATCATGCTGCGCTATAAATATGGAATGTGGGGGGAGGGCGGCCCATATGCGTGGGCGTCGATAAGCTGCCCGAAAAGCGGCTAAACATAATCGAAAACGCGTTTCCGTTTCCGTCTCCACCGCCCAGCCCCTGCCGTAGCATCTCCACCACATTGCCATTCCAGATACAGATTCCCCTGCTACCTCTTTTCATACCCCGATCCTCTTTGAGTGTGAAGGTATAACGAGTTTGTGAAAATGTATGTATCAGTGAGGTGGGAGCTTATGTAAAGAGCAAGTAACCTTAAACAAAAACTATCGATGTACATAAGATCGATACGATCTAATATTCTGGCCGAACACCGGAGGTTCCTTGAAACATCTAGAAATTAAATTCGCTTACAATATTTCCGCTAGTACGTTAAGCTAAGAGAAAATTAAATACACGTCAAATAGTAAGTATCAGTTAGTCGAGGAACTTAACCTGGAATTTTCCCCCGTTATTGCGTTTCGTATTTAAATATAAATGAAAATGTTTTGCAGCCCGATTGCGGCATATTTTGACGCAGCCCAAGAGTGTCAAGAACGGCGAGGAAGGAGGACGTGCTGGGCTGGAGCTAGGTGGCAGATGGAGGCTTCTCAGATCTCCATTTGGCTTTCCCTTTGATAAAATCACGTACTGCCTCCTCAGGCGCTGGCTCTCTGGAAAGGCTTAAGCCTTAAGTTTGGCGCCCAACAAAAGAAGCGTTTGCGCCATTTTGTTGTCTGCCTCGAGTGTCCTTATTGTTGCTGTTGTTGTCATCGTCGATGCGTCACTTTACCACGCCCACGCCCACTAACCTCCTCCCTCCTGCCCTCCCAGGCAGTGCTGGGTCTGAAGTGGTGAGATATAAGCAGTTTACAGGTCTTGATAAAGTCACATGTGAGCCGAGTGCATTTGGCAAGGCTGAGGAGGGTTTTGTCACCCATTTCACGGCTGTTTAGCCACGCTCCCTTAGCCGCGCCTTCTGATTGAAAATGCCTCCAAGAAACCGTTCAATTTCATGGCTGACTGCAGGCAGGTGGGGTCAGGTCAGCGTGGGTTAATCCAAGTGTTTGCCGTAAGCTAAAGATCTTAGCACTGAAATCGTGTTGCATAATAAACTATATTTTGGAACATCAAGACACGCCCTGGCTGGCACTTTCCTTTTACTTAGCTATATATTTTTACGCTAAGTGCCTTATAGCTACCCTCGGTAATGTCAAATAATTTTTTGTATGCACATTTCTGGCTTCGCAACCGTATCCCATATCCTGGTGCAGCAATCTCGCTAAACGCATTCGCAAACAAAGCTTTCCCGTTGTCGTCGTGCTCGGCGATGGGTAAAAAATTAAACAAGTTGCGAGGGTCGTGAGTTGCCTTAGCAATTTCCAAGCGGCCACGCCTCCACACACCTCCATCCACCGCCCAGATCTGGCCAAAAGTCAAACAAATTTAAGTACTTTTATGCGCCATAAGAGCCACCTGATAGAAATCTTTTATTTGAACAGGAAAACGAGGGAGACGGACGGGGGATATGGAGAGCGAGGGCCAAGTCCCCCATATATATAACCTTCCTTCCCCGGCTGCAGGCACGGCTTTATCTTACCGACTAAATGCATTTTGCATGCAATAAGGGTTGCCATGTGTACGTCTTTCGTATCAGCGCGCTTTGTGCGATTTATGAATTAACTTTTTTGAATGAATGAATGAAGTCGACTTGCAAAGCGCACACACAGTCGCATTAAGCACGAAAGAAAGATGGCAGAGACATGAAAAATCCTTACAAATGCTGCCCAGACATATGAACGGAAAAACTGAAAAGAAATTCGAATGCAGAGATGAGCGATTCTGCGGTGCTTGCAAAAATATATGAGAGTCGATGTGGGATACTCTTTGGGAGCGAAGGAGTATAATATCATACTTGGAATATGATGTTTCAATTCAATGTGACAATTGATATTCAAAATAAATAAAAAGTTTATAATTAATATTAATATTTGTAGATAGAATTAGGAATATAAAATAGACACACTGTTTTGTATATTTACTTACTAAGGTAATACTTTCAACATATTGTAACAAGGGTTATTTATTCTTAAAATTAATATAAACCACAAACTGGATCTTTAAAATATGAAACTATTTAGAACTCACATTACAACATATTTTTAAACATTTCTGAACCAGTAATCGCTAATTAATGGCTACCGTTTAGCGTAAAAAATTCTAGATTCCGTGCTGCCATATAGAGTGGAATCTACGTAGGAGGCAACCCTTTTCACCGCCATTCACATTCTGTACTGCAGATTCCACCTTCTCTCCTTCGCCACCGCCCCTGCATATCATATTAGTTGAACTTTTGTGCTCGCAATTCCCATTTCTGTGTGCTCTCTGGATGTGTTTTTTCCACCGTCTTCCACATTGCGAGCCTCTAATTGAAATGCCTCTCAGACTAACGAGTGACTTGACTTGCACGTTTTGTTTTGACATAATTTCCACTTGCCTACAAAAGTGCCTGCATAATGCATCCTTTCGATATAGATCGACACAGCCATGTGTGGGGAGGGCTCGGGTTCTTTGAATAAATATTTGCTGATTGCATATAGATAGGATTTGTGCAGTGAGTATTTACAGAGGCACAATGCCAGAAAAGGTTTTTTAAGAGTTCGTGTAATCAAGGCAAAGCAATTGCAGCCCGATGAACTGGAGCACTTAGTTTCGAAAGCTGACAGGGATAGAAAATGTGGCATCACAGCGACACAAATACATAATTAATAGGCAACTTTTGGAAGCACATAGGGTCAAGTACCTACTTCCTAATGATTAAAACTCGTGAGCTCTATACATATTAGTCATTAATGATGTCTAGTAACTGCTGAACTTCAGTCGCAATTTAGTTGCTTTGAATTTGAATACTTCTGTTAGAAATATATTAAATATTTTACAAAATGAGTGGTAACTAAACTAAAAATGTATTGTCAAGAAACACTTATTTTATTTATAGATTATATTCCAGAAGTCAGTCATTACTCTACAATTTATAAACTAAATCCTAATTCTTCCCACCACCATCATACTTTTTCGTCTGCTTAAATCATCCAAAGTACTGCTATCAATACTATTTTAGTCTCTGCTAAAAGGAGAACAAAAAAAGTGTGGACTCAACTCCTAGGAGTCCATTTGCTATTGATACAGCCTCAGAGTCATGCACTTATGTTGGCATTGAGTTTGCCTATCAATAGCCCGGCCCCGATAAGTAGGCAGTGAATGAGCTTGCAACTTCTGCTGAGAGCATATTGAGCACCGGGGCTCGGTCTGATATTAATTTCATTAACTTCGTCAAAGTGCAAAAGTCACGGAGATAGAAGGCAGAGCGCAAGAGGCAAGAGCCATAATCATGCGAATGTCAAAGTTAATGCGGCTCAGTATCAAATTTCTGAAAGAAAAAAGAATGAACTCAACTCGACTGCCACGACCATCAAGTACCCGGTATTTGTCCTTAAAATTTTTTCTAGATGTTTCGGTAATGTTTAAGATACTGCTAAGATAGTTATTATATAATAAATCTATATACCTAGAAATGTGCTGACTTAAATAAATAATAATTTTTCCATAAAGTATTTTTCTATATACTCGCTTCCAAGTGTTTTGTTGCATTGAATTAAATATACCCGAGTGCTCTGCAAGTACGGGGTAAAAGAGCATATATATATATATATATATATCCGCGAACATTACGTAGGAGAAGTGCCTGATTTGACAACCGACCTCCAAAAAGCAGAGTTCATCATTTTGTGGCTGTCATTGTTGGGAATTGCTTTTGGCAATGGAAATCGGGCTTGGCGCTTTTTTTTTTTTTTTTTTTGTTTTTGTTGGCCATGAATTTGGCCTTTGTTTTGCCAGCGTTTAAATGATTTGACGCCACTAACTCGGTACAATGTCTTCTGCCAGTCATTTCCTCGGCCACCGAAAAGTAATACAAAAGAAGTACATATTTCTGCAGTGGCTCATTCCTCGTCATTCCAGAGTTTATGGCATTTTATGCTGTGGGTTATTTGGACAACATTTTATCTGCATTATTATTGAATGAGTCAAAGCGAAATCTGATGGATGGAAATTCTATATTAATGCGACTTGAGAGGGCTATCGAAGTAAAATACTGGCAAGAGTTTAGATTGATAACTCGTCTTGTTAACCGAATTAAATATTTGTACAGAGTTATTGGAGCTGGCAGTATTTGCGTCTAGGTAAACACCCAAATTACGTAATTGCGCAGAGAGACTCGGTTATCTTTATATAGCACAAATATAAACAAAGCAGGCGAATAGTTGGTTCATTTAGAATTGCAGTGATATATCACTTTTATCGCTCCATTTTGCGATTTGCATATTTGCTTAAAGTTTCCCTGCATCTCTACCGCCTGCTTTGGCTCTTTTCGAGCCGTATCGCAGTCGAACCCCTTAAAATCTATTCATGGTAACTGCTTTTCCAAGTTGGCTTGCTCTGTTTAATGAACTGAACATGAAGAAATTATATTTTGCCAAACAAGCATGCAGCAACACACAGCGATACTTGGGCCCCAACACACGTGCCTGCACACGGACGGACAAATATATCTAGCAGATACATCCGCCCGCACAGATATACAGTTTAATTTTTGCTTGTCAAGCTTAATTTGCGCTTGAATGCATTGCCCCTCGATGAGTGCTCGTGTGTGGTTGTGTCTAGTTGTGTGTGTGTGTTTGTATGCGAGTTTGGGATTGCACGACATGTCGGACACGGCAGCAAATGCCACAAGGAAAAACGCCATAATGGAGTTCTTCGACTATGGAATACCCGGCTTTTTTCACAGTTCTCTTTAGAAATATGTTTTGAATACTTAAAATAAATCCACACTGGAAAAACATCCAAGTTTGTAAGTAATGCCTTAAGTTATTAACTATGTCCCTAGAGATATTAGTCTATATACTGGCACAAATTTTTCGGTAACTTTAAGTCATTTTGTAGAAGAAAGCTGCAGTAAAATGTGCAGGGTACCAGGTACCCAAGGCCTTATACATTTAATTAAAAGAAAAATGCCATTTTTACACGCTCCGAGACTGCATATGTTATTATTAATAACGTAGAATTTAACAAACACACAAAAGGTACAAAGCTGTTTTTACTATATACTATATTGTACCCAAGTTTTCACTTTGTGACCTGGTGACCAGTTCTCTTGCCAAAGTTCTGTGAATATATTCTTGTACATACAATATAATTATTTATGGTATATGTTTATTTGCTTTTAATTATATAAGTGGTCGAATTTCAGCGATACAGCAGCTCCAGATTTTTATGAGTCTGCATTACCAATGATCCAATCCTTGCATACCCTGCCAACTCCTATTACTGGCTACAATGAAGCACACAAATACCCCTTGTGGGCTGCAACTAACGAGAATTTGTCGCTTTCCCACCATTCAACGTTTGTTTTTGAGCCTGTGACTCGTGCCATAGCTCATATTTGACTGCGGTTGTTCTTATTTTTGGCGATCTAAGCGGGAATGAGCAGTACAATTACCGTAAACGCAGGTTGTACCCACCTTCATCAGCGCTGATTAATGCCCATGCCATTACCACGGCTTAACATGGAAGGCTTTACTTTTGAAATTGTTCCCACACAGCAGACATTATTTTTAGTTCCTTTGAGGAAACAGATTTGCTTTAAAGACAAAAGTATATCTGATCTTTACCCTTTTCAGTAAATGATTACTAGTAGGTCCTAAATGTACAATGCTATTATTATATTAATATAGAAATATCTACATAATTGTAAAACTTTAATGAAGGATACATTCAAGTGCTTGACTGCTTGACTGTAAAATACCGCGGCATTGTAAATAAAATAAAATAAATATAGCTAATATTTTATCAGGAATGCATACATTCCAAGGCCTTCCACCTGTTACGTCTATCAGAACTGGTACTTTTAAAATACCTTAAAATTTAGATCTTGGGAACAGTCTAATTTAAAACAGTTACAATGTAAAATAATGTAGTTAACTACTTAAAACTGTATAGGGACTACAATAAAATTATTTTTATTAGTGTAAAAGTAAAAAGGTAAATAGGAGACGTTAATATTTATATTTACAGCCTATGAATATATTAAACTTAACGCTTTTGTATTCTATTACAAGAATGCCTATACTATTTTCCTATTTTCCTTTTATTAGCCTTCCTTGGTAGATGCTTTTGGCCACTGTGCGGAAATCGCAAGGAAGAGAAGATGCTCCGCTTTACTGCCAATTGTCTGGTGGAATAAGATGAAATAACACCGTCCACTAATGCGCATTGATTTTCGCATTTCCAATGCCGTCATTTCCCATTGTTATTTAGGTTTCTCCACTTTCCGTCGCTGCTGTTGTTTAGCAACGGATCCGACGGTGAGCTAATGGCAGCGGATGTGGTTAAAAGCATTTGCCTGGCTACCTTTTTTCATAGACCATTAAATTTGCATTTGCCGACGCTGACTGGCGCAATTGGCTGTCAGGCGGGCTTCATCTCAACTTGGCATTTCCAGGGCCTGGAGTATGCATGGTTAAAAGGCTTGGTAATAAATATTTAATAGAAAAGTTCTTAAGATAATCAGAGCGCGAAGCAGCAAAGAAATTTCAAAATTTATTTACCTGTTTTAACTTCAATTTGTCTATAAAATCTGATTATGAAAAAATATACATTTTCTAAATAGTTTTTGACATTAACATAAGCAATCAATGTTTTGGCACTAAATTTAATGTACATTTATTATCTATTTGTGTAAATTATATAGCTTAACAAAACGTTTCCAGCAAAACAGATGGAACCCCTTAAAATCGTTTCAACTATCCGTGAAAATTTGTTCCGACATTTGAAATCCTTTTAAAGTTCCACCGTCAGCACCGCTAAACCGTTGGCACGTGCCCGATGCATAAATCGAAGTGGGATGAGTATTGTCGACATCTGCTTCTGGTCTGGCGCACATGAATCATTCATGAATCGTTTTGGCACAAATGCAAATCGTGCAAATCTTTACAACAAACAAAAGCCTCCCCCGACGCGTCGCATCGGCACACCCGCATGGCGACACGGAAAACGCGAGCTAAACAATGTAAAATGTTAAATAATTATTTAAAACAGTTGAACGGAGGGGCAGTCGGTTGCGCATTGAAAGGCAACAATAAAATGTTTACTGTTTACTTTTTGGCAAATTTATGGCCTAATGCAGCTGCCACTTGACCAACCCTCTCGTAAATCCCAGGCGCAGGCAAAAAAGTATGCAGCAGAAAAAAATAATGCATACTACGGGCTGATTTTGGAATTTATGCAAATAACACAATGCAACAAATAAAATAAATAAAAATTATTTACATTATGTGAACACTGAAATACAAGAAATTCATTTAAAATTGAACAAAATTAAATGTAAATGATTTTAAATGGAAGCCAGCTAATAATGTATGATTATCTGGGAACTGGCAGTACTATTAACATTAGACGGACATTAATTAAAGGAATTTCCAAACATATTATTTGGAAAACTTATATCTTATTAGTAGTTCTCTCGAAATTATTCTACTGTCTGTAGATTTAGTTTTAAGCTTCATTTAGTAAACAAATTTGAATTCCAACCTATTATCTGCTACTCAAATATACATTTATGAATCGCAGACCAAGAATCACGGTTCTGTTTTGTTTAATTCGATTTGCGCTAAATTGTGCTGAGCTGTCGATTCGAATGGCCGAACAACAGCGACCACAGAGTGGTAAATATGTAATCTGTCACATCAGGACATTAAATTAAATAACACCTTCGGCGCTGCTTAGCACAAGCAAGCCCACGGCTAAGTGGGAGGAAACTGGGCAAACAAATGTTTCGCCACGTCACATATGGCCTCGAGAGTGGAAATTTTAAGGCAATGCGAATGCGACGGCGACTGCGAATGCGACTGCGAATGCGACTGCGAACCAACCTGGCAATTATATTTATGTTCCCATTTACCAAGGGGCATTCTGTTTACTTGAAAGCAATTAAAAGCAAACCAGAAGCAGGAATACAAACATACCCCGGCCCACCCCGATACTTCATCATATTTGTGTGCGAATATTTGCTTAGTTCTGGCCCCAAGATAGGGGTTGAGTGGTTAGTGGTGGACGAAGGAGGCGGGAGCCAGGAGCACCAAGTGAAAGGCCTCGCAGTAAAATGGCCACTCAGGAAACGAACTTCGTTTATTGTGTCAGGGATATATATCTTTTCTGAATTGTTTGTCTGAGTGCGCTCGCATCCCGGAATGTGGACGAGCGTACTAGCGTTCTAGCGAGTCAGAGCGATGAACAAATAACCTACGGGGCTATAAAAGAAATACGTTTACTACGTACTAAAATTGAGTAAACGCTGCCATTACACAGGCTGCAGCAGTCAGAGGTCCTCGGCCCTCCTGCCCCACGCCTCATGCCTCCTGCCACCCGCCTCCTGCCTCCTGCCTCCTGAGGTTCCGAGGTTCTGAGCTTCCAGTTGTGTTTTGTCCTGGGTCTTATTTGCGCACTGTCCTGCCGTGCTCTATTATTTTGAGTGCACACAACTTCATGCAGTAAAAAAGACAATACTCGAACAATTCTAGAAGGAGGACGCAACTTGAATTGTCCGGCATAGGGACGTGGGCACAACTCTGGTTTCCCACTCATCAATTAATCTCGTTCTAGCGTTTACTCAAATCAATTAGGACCTACCACACTCCGATTGATGATAATCAAATTAACCTCGATTGGGCAATGACAGCAAGCGATGAGGATATCGATGTCTTCATATGTTAAAGCGTTAAGGGATTGTTAGAGCCTGGAGAAAACACAAATGACACTCGATCAGTAAAAATATTATACACAGAAGAGCAGACTGCTTGACATGAGTAGAATTTGGGAACAGTTATAATATATTTTGATATATATTTAAGCAGTTTGTACCATAAAAGAGGAAGTATTTAAAATTAGCGTTTACACAAATTTCTGGTTAACCTATTTAAGAAATAGCGTTAGGGGCTATTTGTATAAATACATTTTCTAGCAACAAACAGTTTTTAAAGTTAAAATATTTGACAAATATTTTACTATAATTAACAGTGATTTATCATTTTTCCCCCAAGTTGCAACCTTTAATGATACCCGAAAACAAATTTAAAGAAATGCCTTTCTTGCCACCGTGTATCTTGTCAGCCCAAATTCAAATGCAAATGTCGATTTTAACAATCATCAGCTCAGTCAAAGCCTTAACTTGAGGCTAATGGAATGGAAGAGTGTAACATCCAGCAGCCACCTGACTTGCCACTTTGCCAACATTTACATTTACATTCGCAAAACACTTGCGGACTCGGATTCGGGCAGGATGAACTGTGAGATACAGATACAGTTCAAGGTACATTTTGAGTAACAATCAAAGCTTTGCATTCAGGGCACCTCGTCTGATGGGAAAAATGTTCGATTTCAAGTGGCTTACCACATAAATTTGCACTTTGCTTTGTTTACAAAGCAATCGAACGAACAAAAAATACACAAAAAAAATGAGGGAAGAAGACCCAAACAGGTAAAATATCCATTTGAAAAAATTGAAATAGAGATGTTCAGGTTATCTGAGCTTGACTTTAGGTAATCGGGATAAGGTTTTACCCATTAAATTCTTAATAAGGCTAACAGAATATTACTTACCAATATATTTTATTAATAGGTAAGGACATATTTCTCTTAAAATTATTAACTAAAGGAAAGAGGTCTCTCTTGAAAACAATCAATGAAAGTAAATACATTTCTTCAATATTTTTAGAAGAAATGCAATGAATATCAAATGAAGGTTTATTTCTAATTTACTTTTCGATAGCATACTGAGAGATAAAAACATATTCAGATCAAATTAATTTTGTTTCCTTAGTTTTGCTATTTTAATTATTCAAGTTATTTAAGCATCATTGATATAAGTCTTGCAGTCATTGATTTGTAGTGAATAAATATCGACTTAAACCTCTATTTCAGGTCAATTTTGGGTTCCTGAGGCGGCTTTACCAGCATGGCATTCAACTCTTTGGCATCATTAGTCAGATAGTGACGAGATCTCTTCTGAAAGTCCTCTGATTCTTGGACGCGCCTTGTTAGCCTCTCCCTGTTTTCACTGCTCAACCTTCGGTTGCCATCGTCGGATCGTTCAAGTTTCTTGTATATATTATGCAAATCCAGATATATATCAGCTATGTCCTCATCAACCACTTGCATTTGCTTTATATAGGTATTTAAGGAATCCGTCATATACGTTATGTCCTTGTTGAGCGTGTCGTTCAGGTAGAGTTCGCACTTAACCTTGGGCATTATCAAGTCAACTATATCATTCACATTTAAGTCACTACAACGGGCAATGGATATAATCTTATCCAAGGTACTATTCACAATTTGATGTAGATGCAAGTTTGTAGGACTTTCTGATTCAAGAGAAGTGCTGCAGATGTTCTGAAGGGACTTAGTTTTCTCCTGCATGGTTTTAGCTTCCGAAGTTTCTGTATTTTTGGCACCATTATCCGCCATATTTTTTTGCCAAGAAAAATGAACAAATTTATGAATAATAGAAAGGTATTGTGGCTTCCAGAATTTTGAAAAGGTTAATAAAACTTTAGCTACATATGTGTAACGGCCTTCTAGGGTTTGTCTTGTTTATTTTAATTAATTGATTTTAAATGGATTCAACTTTGTTCTTTAACCTCAGGTATATCTATAACATGCTAGAACAGAACAGAAACAAAAACAAGCCAATCTAACGACAATAGTTTTGTAAAGACCAGGTTTTGCTTTTTCGCTTCAAGCGTTGGAAAATGTATCATGTTGCATGCGAATATTCAGCAAAAATCAGCAGCATATTTCCCTGATTTATCCCTGGGCTGCAGGGCCTAATTCAATTGCCTAAATGGCCAACTGGCCGCTATTTCCTGCATGCAGTGCACAAACCCACTCACTTGAACCGGCCGTTGTGCTCCGAGCCAGCTTCTGTCCACAGCCAGTTGGATATTTCGTTTCATTTTTATGAGGCATGCAAAAAATAGCCAGTCGAGTGGAGTGGAGTTGCGACGGCCGATGGCGGACGATGACCAGGTCCATGGAGAGTTCAGCGCAACGCTGAGCGCTGTCAACAATCACGAACCAATTGTCTATAAATACCAGCAGCGTTAAAGCAAACTCATTCGGATCGGGCCGGTCTCTGGCCCTGATTCCGAGCCGGGCTGGGACCCCGGCAACCCACTGCGATTTCCGCCCTGTCGTTTTTCATTACATCGCATGTAACTTCCGGGTTGTTAAAGCGACACGCACCGTGCTCCTCTGTCCTCGAGTGGAGTCCAGGCTCCTGGCCGTTGTCATGGCTGCTGACAGCCGTGCCGACAAATTTACCAGCTGCGAGCGTGACTCACGTGGCATGGAGCTGTACCCACGAGTTTGTCGATAACATGAGAGTTTTTGCATTGTGTGATCTTTCTTCTTAGCTTTTGGATGGCTTAATAATTTACTAAGATTATTTTAAGAAATGCGGTAAATGCATTTGGTCTTGGTTTCACTGAAGGACGCAAAGATAAATTTAATACAAGTTATAGCGTTTAAGATTTTTCATTGACTTATTCGATCAAGTTTGAAAATCATTTTAATGATTAATTTTTGTAACTAATTATAATGATATAATTATAGGTTTATAATACCTATACAAACAAAAGACGTTCTATAAAAACAAATCAGATTTTCTGTAGACCCGAAGTCGCTACCTAAGAGTCAGGCGTCATTTTCAAATAGAACTTGGTGAAAAGAGATTTAAGTATATGCTAAAGTACACTTTGTTCATTAAAATACAAGTACTTGAAGGACTCGTAGGTATTCAGCTCTTAAATTATAGAAAACCTAATCCCTATCACGCTGGCATCTCTAGAAGCAACGCACATTCGATCGCCATTGGCACGCCTTGACTCGGGCTCTCCGGTTCCACATCCTTCTGCGATGCCCGCGTCCCTCCTTGACCCCACTAAGCCCGCCCCCACGAGCCCGACTGAGTCAGTGTTTGTCCGCACGTTTAGAACTGGAAATGACAAATTCACTGTAGGTGGGCCCAGCGCTGTCGCTGGTTCGGCCCAACTGCTCCCCGCTTAACTCCGGCAACACGTTTGCGACTCAGCAAACACCATCATCAATTTCCGTGGGGAAATCACACAAATTTTTGCACAAACAAAATGTTTGGTTGGCCACTGGGCAGCAGGAGCAGGCAAAAAACAGCGAATTGCCCACGAATTTTTGCATGTGACTCTGCGGTGAGGGTTTATCTTCTGTACGCCGGTTGCTTTTCGGACTGCGGCTTAGACCCGGGCCATATCTACATATTTGGGCGGAATATTGAAAAAAAGGGTAACTAAATCTGGATTTGTGTTCATCAACTCTGTATTTGAGTGTATTTCGTGCCATTGATGGCTAGAAAGGAATGTAATTTTAAGATAAATAATAAATATCTTGGTGAGCTGCATAATACATTTAGGATTTTGTAATCCTATTTTGATACAAGATGAGAGAATTTGAAGGGTTGCATCATAATTATTATTCTGTATTCTCGATTGTAAAATTATGTAGAAATTACTTTATAAAGGATATTAATTTAGCCATACATACATAAATCGCTAAATGTTCTTGGGCCAAGACATACTTATACCATTTTATCTAACCATTTAATTTTTTGAATTGATATATTTCGGTCAAAGATGCACACTAAGAAGCTTATTTTTAATCCATCCACTGGAATTCCTCCTTCTGAACTTTCTCAATTTATCTTAATACCTATGCCTCTTTATATTCCGATATTTCAAGTCTTCCCAAAATTAGACACAGCTTTCGCTAATTTGTTAATCCCACTTGCTGTGGGTCAAAGTTCCGATCAAATTAAGACGCAATGTGAAGTGGGTTTTCAACTTTCTATCTTTTTGTGTCTGGGACTCGCTCCGGAAGTGGATGTACTTCCGCGGGTATTGTTGGTAAGTAAGGCTGAGCTGTGTAATTTGCCTGCTACTTCTGGTGAACCGCAAAACTTTCAAAAAGTCATCAAAAGTTTATTTAGACGGGACAACCCAAGTCGGGGCACAGTTTCCGCCGCTTGACTTTTTTTCAGTGCTCTGCATATGTTAACGGCACAATTTTCAACGCTTGCAAGTTGCCGGAAACTTTTTAAAGGCCTCTCCCTGCAGAGTCCATTTGGGCGATCATAATTTAAGTTGAGCATGGTCTTTAAGTTATTTGAGCACACCGTCGGGCTGAGGCAGAGCAAGCTAATTAGCCAATGCCAATGGGAAACGCACAAAAGTAAACTCGATTCGATGTTATCGGGTTGCGCCCCCGATCCCCACGCGGCGTGGCTCATTGCTGGCCTGCTCACTCTCGCCTCTCGTTGTAATTGCAAAAGTTTATCTTTATCTCGGCCAGGCAGCAGCTCGCAGCAGCTGCAGCTACATCAGCAACTAAAGCGGCAAATGGTCGCATTAAAGTAATTACATTCACTGCTCTCATTGCTGGCCAAGCCCATGCAAAGCTGAGGCTACCTGAGACGAAACCCAAAGCCGTAAAACCGGTGCGGAAAGGATACAAGCTCCGGAATCCCTTTTTATCCATTGTGCTTGGCCACTTCGTTTAAGATTAATGCAATTTTGGAGCTAGGAATACCTGACATGGTGGCGTAAAGGAATATTTTATCCACAAGTAACATTTGCTAAAGTTACAGCTTAAAAGTAATTTATTTAATACTGAGCTGAAGCTGTTATATTAGTATTATATCGTTAGTAATCTCTACATATCCCATTTGAATAATATATTTTCAGCTCACATTATTATCTACTGCCACGAAACCAATATACCCCATAGATCCAAGAGAAAGGAGTATCTCAAGACGAGTCTTCATCCAATGCCAATTTGCTAGCAGAAACCGAAACGCATTCGACTTGCTAAAGAATGAAATAAGAGAAGACGGCAAATGGTGTGCTGATGATTCCCAGAGGAAGTCGAGCGAATTTCCTGAAATAGTCGAGAAAGTTGTTGTGCAAATTCGTGGTAATCAATCAAATACATACCTTGAATTCCCTTTAAGAAAATCAGAAATAAGCTCATTCCCCTACTTAACGCTCTGTGAATAGCATGGGAATGTTCGGAGAATTGGCCAGGAAAAAGTCATTCGAGGGCCGCTGACTTGTTGCCTCCTTGGCCTAGTTTATTACCAACTCACATTCACATTCGCGCTGATGACTGTCGTCCGCTGCACACCAGCTGTGCTCTATTCGAGGACAGTCTCACTTAAGAAGATTAAGGACGGTTCCTTGCCCAGAAGCTAGCTGCAGGACCTGGGTTTTTTTCCGCACGCCAGTTCAATTTTCCATTTTCCGGCTTTTCGCGGTCTGCCCATATGTATGGTATGGTGTGTGACAACTTCATTTGTTTGCGGCATCTCTTACATTCAATTTTAAAAGCCGCAAAGCCGAATGGATTCTTACGGACGCGATTACTCTGCTTTCTTGCTTTAGTAGGAAGTTTTTCATACACTTTTTATTACCAACGAAATTAAAAATGTATTTTTCTCCAGGGCAGTATGAAAACAGATGATGCTTTGTGTCTGTAAAAAATTCATTAAATATGTTAACATATTTTAAATAATAAAGGCTATAATGGTTGCATAAATATAATAGCTTTTAAATGTGTTGTATTTCAGTAAACTCTATAAGTTACTAAATTTTTCAATGTTTTCCTGAGAAAAGTAGAAAATATTGCGTCGACCTACATACTTATTCCATTATCGTGATTAAGCCCTGTTTTGGATATCTTAAATTGCTCGTTTGAAAGGTTTTATCAATTCTGTCATCACAGACAAAAGTATTACCCCAGTGACATCCTCCACCTGTTTTGGCTATATCCAGCCAGTCGCCTCCTGTCGAGTTCCCTCATTTTCCCCTTTCGACAAAAGATACATTTCGAGCTAAAAACATATTTCTGTTGCATTCGTTGCCGCTCCGTTCGTCAGCCAAAATGCAAATATCGCACTAAGCATAAATCGAAGCATTTTCAATAAATTCCCACTGTGTCGACGACGTTTCACCAGCTCACACTCGCACACCCTCCAACACCATCTCTTCAACACTTCACCTCCTTGCCACAGTATCTGCTGTCTTTCCCCGAAACGAGGCGAAAAATAATAAAAACTAAAAAATTGTCAGCGAAACAGTGAGACTCGAGAACAATGTGTTTCACTATTTGCAATCGAATTTGGCACTGTTGATTTGCCACACCTCCCACCAGACCCACCAAGGACATTCGTATTTGATTTTTATGCTGTTTGGGCGAAGGGAAGGAACTGTGGTTTTCTATTGGACTTCGAATTAGAAGCGTTTAAACTTGTGTTTTCTATAATTTGTTCAGTGAGATGCATACGGGAATATACTAAAAGAATTTAATGATACTCTTTAAATGTAGTTTTAACAGTATTAAATAAATGCATGTTAAAACAAAGTCTTTGCTAAACTTTTCGGTAATAATATATTATTGTGTTTTCGACGAGCCAAATAAAAGAAATATATACATTAAAGTCTTATAAAATTATGCCTTTTCTGAAAAGCGTTGCTCTTACGTCTCACAAAACTCTTATACACAAATTTCCCTAAGCCGGCTATTGGGTTCGGTTCTCGCGCTGTTGCTCCAGTTTCTGGCTTTCTCCGCAGCGCAATTTCCGGAGTCTGTGTTTGGGCCTACCGCAAGCAGAAACTTGGTCAACGGTCGCCACCTCTCCATATTCAGCTGACACACTTCTCTTTTGCCAGCTTATTCTCTCTTACCAGCCGTATGGTGTCTCTCTTACCCCGAATTTTCCCGTGAAGCCGGGGCCTCGTGCGCCCCGTCAGTTGAGTTTATGTCTTCATCGGATTGGGTCTGCTCGAAATTTATTTGCATGCCGGTCAGGCCTTACCCCTTGGAGTATGCTCTATAAATTAAACATAAATCAGTTGCACGACAAATCATTTGATTTCATTTGACGAAGTCCCTCGCTCTGCACCAGAGCTGGTGACATTTTGACTTTGCTCACGTAGCCGCCCATGCATGGATGGGCTTTAAGGCCGGGCCGAAGCGACTTGACTCTGCCTCCCAAACAACAGGCAGCCATTGATGAGTGAGTGTCAAGGGTCACATCGAATTGGGGAGCGGGGCAGTCGGTAGGTTGACACGGAATTGATAAGCAAATAGCCATTTAATGGGCCTGAACTGAATACGCAAGGTAATCAGAGTGATTAGCCGAATGAGGTTGAGGCAGTTATTTTTTGTCCGTTTATCACGATTTGATATTGGGAAAATCGATACGCACCCACCTATCGATATATTTTATTCAGTAGTTTCAACTAAACTTGGTATGCACCAAGCAGGAAGCTTTAAAAATAAATAAAAAAGTGTCCTAGCCTGAATGGCTTTTGGCTAGAATTGGTCCTTACATTATTTGACCAGCTGACAACAAGGCAGACACCCACGTGTATTCCATCCCCACTTAGCAAGTTGGATAGCTCTGTCTAAAAGGTGCATTATTTGTGCAGTTTTTGAAAACCTAATTAGAAATATATAATAAAGGTTAAAGTTATAAAAGAATATTTATTTTGGGTATTATTATGATTATTTTATAAATGGTTTCTACAAATCAATATTTAAATCAAAACCGAAAAAGCATACAGACAAGCCCTAATAAAATTTAAAATGTACTTTGTATACACTTTTAAAGTGCATAAATTTTAAAACATATATTTCCTTTTTTCCCTTAATCACTGACCAATAAATCCTTTCGCAGCACACTAAGCTTATATTGTGATATCGCCAGAGGCACCGCATTACAACGAATCCATTAAAAATATAACGAATTTATTCCTACCATCTTCCGACCCACTCAAACCATTTAGGCTTAAAGGGCTAAATGCTCTATCTCTTTTGTTCCCTGTGTTAACCCATTCCAGCAGGGGGTGTTGCGTTTTGCCACGTCATAGGAAATACGCAATAAAATCAAATCATGCTCAAAATTTTATGAATATTCATAGCATTAAAAGCTCTTGAATTATTAACGACGAAGATTTTCAGTTGGCCAAATGCTCTTCCCAAAAGCACTTGGCCAGCACATACACCGCATCTGCATATAGTCATGCATATTCCCGTCCTCCTCTCACCACCACTGTTCAATTATGAATTTTTGACATTGTCTCCCTGCCAGCAGCGAAGTCGAGTGCCGGGAAGAAGGTGCAAAATAGGCGAAAAAGGCCAGGGGATGAGGATGCGGATGCTGATGGCGGTATGAATGGGGGCTAACAGCCCTTAAATGGGCCTGCCATGCACCCCTCGACTCACCTTCGCTGCCTGGCGGGCCCTGAGTGTGCTGAAGAGCCATCGAAAGCATCTTTGCCGGAGTGCATCAGACTGATCCCCGAAACAGAAAGGAGCAGTACAAGTGAAAGTGCCAACAAAGGCGCTGATTAGACGATGGAAGGTACAAAAGGAGTGGAGTGACATACTGGATGGATGGTAATTGAGCTGGAAGGAGACTCGAAGCTGACTTTGTTGCTGCCACGACATGCTCACTCACTGGTCTTACAGGACCTTAGTCAGCAGGCGAAGAAGGTCTTATATATATATTGTAACTTGACTTATTTCTTTGTTAAGCAAAATAATTAATCTGTATCCTATTTTTTAGCTAAGTTTTGAACAATTATTAGGTAATACAAACAATATTTGACCTTTGTCCAACATTTTGGCATACTTTCTGAAACATTAATAATAATTAGTTGATGAATTGCCCTGACAAAATAATTTTAACGAGTCCAGCGAGAAAGCCCATAAAATTAGGTACCAGGAGACATAAAATCGACACCAAATTATTACTTAATTATTTTTAAACGCTTATTTTAACAAGGCACGGATGTTGTTTCTTCTTTGTTCAGATTTGTATTTGTCTCTTGGCAGCCAACCGCCGAGCGAATGTTGATTTCCTTGCAAAATAAATAAAAAAAAATATTTCTTACTTGCGTAAATTGGTCACGTCGCCGGTCTCAGGTATAAAACGGATATTGTAAAATTAAATTGATTCTCTGCTGCTGTACTCCCGACCGGCTCCGTCCTTTTCTCTTTTTGCCTGGTTGGTTTAGATTTTATTTTTTGGTTTATGCTTTACATAACATAATGGAAAGCTCCACATATATATAGATATGTATTGTGTGCAGAATAAATAAATATAAATGCTGGTTCATCATTCTCATTTTCATCAAGGGAGCGTTACACATTTACGTGACAGATTAGTCAGTGATAGATAGAGGGCCAGCAAGCAGAAAATCGGAGGCAAGGATAATAATTTTTAAATGAATTTTCAAACCATCGCAAGCCATTTAGAGAAAAATGCGGCCGAGTTAATGATGGTTAAGTATATTATAGGTTTTCATTTATTATAATCAACTTAATTTTATTTTGTTTAAAGGCCAGCAGGGAGTGGTTTAATTCTAAATATAAATCATATTAAAGAAGAGTCCAGTCCAGTTGTGAATATTTTATAATATTAATTTCAGCTAATATATAATAATATATAATAAATCAAACCTGGACAGATATAATGGAGAAACAGCGTTAAAAATAAAAAATGTTGAGACAAGAGCAACAGCATGTGGTAATTGACTTGCCGCGAGTCGTAACAAAAGTGAAATTCCAACAGCACGCAGAGTGTGCGAGTCGTAAAAAAACGGAAGAAAAATCAGTGAAGAAATCCAGAACGAGACTTTGACCCTCTGATTTTTTCAGGACAAGATCTGCGCCATATCTGGGACTGCGTCTCCATTGCAGTTGCCGTGACAATACCAATCACAACACGAACAAGGACCAGAGCCCCTGCAGCAATTAAAACAAACAGTGAAAGGAAGTCACTAGGCTAGGACCAGAATTGGCGGTGCAGCACAAAGTATCATTTCATAGTTGGTTACGGATTGCTGAGACTTCTGTGATTTCTATATTTTGCTGTTGTTACTGTAGTTTATTGGTTTGATAAACTTTTATTTTAGGCAATAAAAGTTAAATGTTAAGTCGTTATTGTTTGGTACAATGTGAATTAGAAAAAATTAATCTTAATAATCTCAATATTTGCAAACGGAATCATTCAATTTCAATGCAAATGCAGCAATAAAAAGAATACACAATTATATATAAGAATTAAGACAAATATTATTAAAATTGTCTTTACTTTAAATCTAGTTTTATTTTTCGGCTGTGTATGTAATAATGTCTTACCAATCCCAAAGTTATACCTTTCTTGGGGTAATCGAAAGACAACTCATTTTGGGAATAAAGGAATTATGTAGTATTGTTAAATAAAACATTTTATTCTAAATTGCAGAAAATTTTCGACAGACAATAAACAGATTAAAGCTTGAAATTACTTTAAACTTAATCGTGTTCACACACTTCGCAACACATTTGGCAGCCCCAAGAGTTGGTGTCTAATCTGTAAGCCCCTAAGTGTTAATTTTCAGCGAGCAAAACTCGGACAAATGCCAAGAATAAAGCTGTCGACCATTCGTGCCAAGAGAATTAGAAAAAGTAGGCGGCAAAATTCACCTGTGTTTTAAATTGATTAAAATAATACATATAAACGTATAAAGTGAATTAAAATTTTTAATTCGACGTGTAAATAGAGAAAAGCAAATACAACTAACATCAAAAATGTTATTTTTATATACTTAAATAGATAGAGATTTTTATATGCGAGTCATAATTAATGTAGCAGAAAAAAATTATGATTTACTGATAAAATTTTTCTTTAAATCTTACTTACATGAAACGAAAAGAATTTACTTTGTTTTACTTGTTGACGTGATAAGTTTTTATGGCTGGGGGAGGGCACGAGTTGAACAAACTTCCCATTTAGGTTGATGGGCTTGAAGTTAAGGAATTCCTTTTCCTGTTTTTTCAGCAAATGAAGCATGTCGCGTTATGTTTTGTCAGTCCTTAAAAGCACCACACAATTTGCACACACGTAAACACGGGACCGAACGCTGTCAGCAAATCCTTCACTCTCACACGGACACATCAAAAAGCCGCATTTATCATGCAAAGATGGAACTTTCTGAGGAAGTCGGCAGCGGAAAGCTTTTTAGTTCTCTGTGTTTTTAGTTTCAGCAGTAGTGGAGTAGTGAAAACAGTGTGTCTTTTTGTTTGTTTTGTTTTTGCTTGGACAAAATTAAAAGGGTTTCGAAAGGTAGAAGGCACTCGGTGAGCTTATGTATGTCCTAACCGATGTCGGTTAATCCCCCCGCAAAATAAAGCCGCTCCGAGCTTCGTTCTTGAAAAGTAGTTGCTGGCTTGCCGTAATTCATTTCATTAAAAATGACAATATACTATAATGCTAATGTACATAATACGTTTGTTTATTGATTATTTAATGGACCGATTTAAATTATATCGATTCGGCGATAAGTGCAAATTATTGAAATTAAATGTTAAGCGTAAAACGTTGTCGTTGCAACCAGGCTCTGCCCTAAAATGATTCAATTAAAGATACAATTTGCATACGATTTCATATTATTTTCAATTTAACTTTTTTCCCGACAGCAATTACAACTGCAGATAAATTACATTAAAGTAGGCAGGGACACATGTGCCAGGCCGTAGACAGCGAAAATTAAATGCCAGTCGTGTCGATTTAAGTTCAGCAGTCAAAGGCGGACAACGGTGAGGCAAGCTGAAAAAATGTTCGATAAAAGTTTACGGAAAATGTGGCACCTGAGTCTGATTTACATGGAACTCTCGCTTTAACAAATATATTTTAAGTACTACTAAATAAGCAGAGCTAATTAAATATCTAGGCTAACAGTTCTGGTTAAACTATAACATTATTGTTCACATTTTCCCTATAGAATTTCAGTACTTACAAACGCTGGCGGCCCAGAAGTACATTGCAAAAGAATTACTTCTCCGGGGCATTTCAATTTTTCTTCATAAATATCCACAAATACATTTCCACTTGCCTGTGTCGCCGCTCGTTATGTTGTTTCAGTTGTCTTTTCAATTTGCATATCAATGGGCAGCGGATTCCCTCGAATTCGACGCCCATCGCGTGCATCCATCAGCATTTCCATATGTCGACATCGCCATCGTCAACGGCAGCCCGGGAAAGAACAACACTTTTGGCCAGGAGCAAAGGCAATCGGGCAATTTGTTGTTGTCATTTGGCACCTGTGAAGTTGTGCGCTGCACTGCGCGTTTTAAATTCATTTAACCGCAAAAATGTCAAGCCACAAAAGAATTAATGCCACTCCCATTTTCCGAACACCCTTTTTTTTTTTGCCGATGCTGAATTTAATTACTCAAGTGGCTGGCATGGAAAAAAGGAAGGAAAGAAGTTAGTACTCGGGGCAATAAATGGTGAGATATAAATGTTTGTGAATTTATGTCTATCGAATAGTATTTAATCCGCGTTCAAAACGAGCATCAGGCAGGGGCGACGGAAAAAGAATTAACTAAAGTAAATCTGAGTGTTTTTAAGATTTTTAGATTCAACAAGGCCACAGGTTACATGTATGCAATACTCTTTTATTTATTATTATATAAAAACGAAAGTATTACCTAATAGTAAATTAGCTTTGAACTCTACATATAAATAAATATTTATATTTGTACTTAAGTTTAATAATAATATTTATATTAAATTCTTAGTCCGGAATTGTCATTATATAGGCAATTTTTTCACCTGTATTTTTATACTAATCAGTGTCAGTGGCGTCTGTGTCGCTTCACTTTTGCCTAGCGTAATTTCTAACTTAAAGCCTTCAAAGTATTCCACACTTTTAGCCAGAATGCGAGCTGAGAGCGATGAACGAGAGAGAATCGTCGCCATTTGCCCGTAAGTGGCAAGTGCTCGCATCCCAACGGGATATTCCCCTGCTGCAAGCAATTGCTGCTGCCTACAGAGAGACCGTCAGAGCTCCCTGGTTAAAATATTCGATTTCTGGCACTTGCCAGCCAACTCTTTAAATATGCATTATGTACATTTGTAGCACGCCCCGAGGCGGAGAGGTCCCTGCCGAGGAAGAGCCGAAGAGGGGGGGATCGTGGAGCAGGGAGAAGCCATCGGTGCTAGTGCCTAATGGCACTTAAGCTTAGGCATCTCCACGGGTGGAGCGGCCTCCCTTAGGCTCCGGCCCTCTGATGGGCCCACTATATCATGGATGCTCCTGGAGAAACGTGATTCGTTGACGCTCTCCGACTTTGGTTTGGTTTGGTTCCGCACTTCGCATTTTTGCCAAGGTGCAAATGCAAATTTCAAGAAAATCAGATTTCGTCTATGGATTCCATGCTGCTTCTGCATAATTTATACGCACAATGCAAGAACTGTTCGTGAGGCACTGCACAAGTAGCAGAAATGGTGTAATGGGCGATGTAATACACACAGATACACCAGGAGTACCCTATATTTATATCGCTGCTTAATGACTTCGGAAGCCACTACCACTGAGAAATAACTATAATCGAAGAACAAAGTAAAAGATACTCTAAAATTTTATTTAGATATTCTATTCAACATGTTCATCTTGAGTTTCGGGAGAACACTGACATTTGGTTTACATTTGAACATGATATTTGGGCTATTTATCTTGGTAAGAAATGTAAATCGAAGGAAAAAATATCATTAAATACGTTGGCAAAAATAAAACAATCAACGTTATATAAATCTAAGCTTAAAATATAGAATTTAATATTAAAATATATATATGATTGAGTAATATATCAAATTTTTACGAATTTTTAAACCAAATAGGAGTAGGAATAAATGATATAGCATACCATATAACGAGACAATCTACAATCGATATATATTTATTTTCTGCCATTCTTAATTTCGCTATATATATATGCTTATTTCCCGATATAAGTACATATTAATAAATAGTAAGCTTATCCCTCATTTAAATTTATTTTATAGGGCTCATCTCCCGTATTTTTATTTACATTTTGTCCAATTACTATGTTGTCGCCATATAAATTTCTGTACTCGGGTCCGTGACTGCGGGAAAAAAACTTGTACCCGGAGACTCCAAAATGACGCCGCAAAAGTCCATGCTGCATAGCCGCGAGCTGCATTAACACAATCTTTGTAAATAAGCTTTTATCCGTTGAACGCAGGGGCTCCTCTGTCGCGTTCCTCTGTTTCCCTCAGACGTATTGTCCGAACTGAGACTGAGGGGCCCATTCTCTTTATCTCCGAATGCCGGAGCTTTTGTTTGAGGAACAACAAGAGGAGCTTCTGTGGCAGCGGCAGAGGCAGAGGCAACAGCAGCGGCTCAAAAGGTTCAGACGTGCACCGGGGCGTATGCGTAATGTTTCCACTTTTTGTCCGTGCATGTGCCCGGCCGTGTGTGTTCTGTGTGTGTATTTGTGTTGAAGTCTTTTGTGTGCCGACGGTTGTAATTATTGCTACTGTTCCCGCCACATATGTATATAGAAACATACGTATTTCTGGCCTTTCTTTCCAGCCCGAACTTGTTCTGGTTTTTCTTCCTCCGCGCCTTGGCGACTCCGTGCTTTTGGAGTGTTCGGTTCAAATTTTCAAGTCTTTTGTCTGCACTAATTAGCACAGTTTGTGGCCTTTTGACAGAGAAATGGTTCTCTTCGCGAGAGTACAACTTTACAAGCTGCTGCTATTTTGGAAATTCATTAATATTAGGAGAGTATTTACTTTTAAATGTAGTTTAATGTGCTAGTAAATTTATAAGGTTCTTGAAGATGATCTTAAATGTAAATTTATTAAAGATTTATTATTTTTTGAGTTTAACCCACTTTTCTAAATTCAAGCTGAGGCAAACTATTATTTAAAGTGAAAAGGGTGCTTTCTGGGGTCTGTTATTACGAAGCACATAATTTCTATATTGATACAATTTTTTTGAATGAGTGTCCTTTATATATTCTAGTGGGTTTGCTTTATATTCTTCACTAAATTTTAGGTAATTCCAGTGTTTTAATACTTATCTAAACCGCTGCTAATTGATCCAATATTGATTGTAACTTAAAGAGGAGCATATTATTTATCCCTCGAGGAAGGCTTTCTATTACTCGAATGATAGAGGGATTAATCCAGCCCTTTATATGTATTTCCCAGCAGTCGAACCTTTATCCATTTAGATGAATCGCATTCAAACTGTCAATTCAACATAATTTCAATTCCACAAATTCTAAATCAATTAATGTTAAGCTCTTGCCGAAAAATTTCAACTTTTGCGCCCGTGGGGGATTGCGTTGCGAGCCAGAGGGGGTTCGGTGTGGCTGCAGTGCCCCAAATTGGAAACAACAAATGTCAGCAGTTTTATGTGGTGCAGGACATCGACAACAACAAACAACAGCAACAACAACAACAAAAACAGCAACAAAAGCGACTACGACAGACAAATACAATGTATAAATGATGATGTGGCTGATGATGAATGCACAAGTGTGTGCCGGCGACTGCGGCTGTGTGAGTGCGAATAAAAGCGACGTGTGTTTGTCTATTTGTGTGCATGTGTGACAAAGTGAATACGAAATTTGCATACGTTGGCTTTACGACTGAATATAGGGAAAGAGTTTGCCTTGGCTACCAATTTACGAGCAGATCACCCAAATTGAAGGACTTGCCATCCCTGTCTGTCCTCCGGCCATCAGCCTGTGTGTGTGTGCGAGTGTGCGTGGGGTGTGTGTTGGGTGTGTGGGACTCGCCTCTTGTCATTTCAAATTTCCAAACATTTCTCCGCAAAAAATAAACGTTTTCAGCTTGAACCACTTGATTGCGGTACTAAATTAAATTATGGCATTACTGAATACGAAATACATTCTAAATTTATGTGAATTTCAGTGCAACTTTATGTCAATGCAAACATGTTAAATGTCTAGAAGTAAATAAGGTTTATTCAGTCGGGAGTTAGTATATCACAGAGTTGAACTGTGCAGCTGAATTTATTACTTCATTAGATACTGTTTTGAATATTTATAATAATTACTTGAGGTGGTTTTGGAGGTAGTAAAAACTATAGAAAGTGCTTATTTTACTTTGGTAAAAGTTTATTATACAAATTTTAAAATCTCTGATTTGATCTTAAATACAATATACTTAAACCACATTTGTTTTTAATCCCTTTGTCAATAAACTGAAAAACTTAATGGATTATTTAAATCATACTTTTAAAGTCACACGAAAAACATTTAGGCATTTCCAAAGCTATGTTATTGTTTTGTTTAGAATATATATATTTTTTTTTATTATGTTTTCTACTATATAATTAACCATGACCAAGTAAGCAAATGCAAAGAAAAAGTTTAAAGTAAGCTCGGAAAAACCTCTTTCAAGTTCTTCTTCTGTATAGCCTTTTCTTGGATAAAATTACAAAACAAAATTCATTTATCCTTCTGTAAGAATTTGTAGTCTTCGGCGAATTCGTCTTACTTCACTTTCATAACGAACTTAAGATAACCAGGCCCCAGCTATTTTTTAGTTCAATGCTTTTTCTGCAATTACTCTTCAGCCTTCGTTCACTCAATTTCCACCTGAGTGTCCTGAAAGGCAAAAGGTAGCTCATTATGCTGTCTATTTACAATATGCTTAAGCAACCAGACCTGCCTGTGCTCCGTGCCCGTCCGACCGACACCCAACTCCCACAGCTCCTTGGAGTGCATTGTAGTGGCACTCGGTGCGCTTTCCTTTTGCCTCCTGGGGCGGTGAAAATTTAAATTACTTTGGTTACGTCAAATAATGTTGCCTGCGGTGCTGTCCAGGACTCGGAACATAACGGCCAGAAAGTAACGAGCAGGTGGTAAAGGGGTGGACAAAGGATGCCAGAGCTACCATCTTCGCCGGCAAAAAGCAGCAATTTATAGTGACTACCGAGGGGAGTATAGTGATAAATTTGACATGGCCATAGCATAGAACCAAAAGGCAAATGCATACCTTAATCATCTTTAAATACACTTAAGACAACATACTATACTTAATCGGGAAAGGAATATAAAATACGCAGGTATACAAGTGCTTTGTTAATTAATAAATACAAACCGTAAAATATATTTAAATATTATCTTTTTTTTTCTAGTACCAAAGTTCCAGTTGTATAAGAACCACTTTATAACAAGCAGCCAACTTAAAACAAAATAGAGAATAAGCTACTTGCAGGCAATATTTTATGGTAATTTTATGCAATAAACGCTGAAATGTTTGTCATCAATTTTCTTAACTCATATTTCATGTGCAACCCAACCGCCAGACCGAGCTTTTCACCCACTTAGTCAACGGCGGCTTGCACTTTCTTCGTGGCAGGCTAAAAGGAATCGAATGAGGGCCGTGAGGGAGCGGGCAGACCTGGTATAAATTCAAACACTTTTTTCTATCCGTTGTCTGCTTTAAGAGTCGCCGCCGCCTCCCCAGCTCCCAAGCTTGGCACTGCTGTACTGCGTTTTACCTCTCACTGTCTGAATGATTTTAAGCCAGGCGCAAAGTGCGGCTCACTGGGAAACAGGGTGCCAAAAAAAATGTGAGGAATGTACAAATGAAAATCATTTAAATAATCAAATAGAGACTTAAAATTTCCACTGTTTTTTGATTGTTTACATGGATATTTTGGTAAATGAA
>VNJU01003340.1:0-12127 GCA_008042675.1 Drosophila seguyi
AGGGACCGTGCCCCCGGTGATTTCCGTAGTGTCCCCTGGGGGGTCTCAAATATTGACCCCTCAGAGCCCCATTAATTTACCTCAGACACTCAGTCTGTATCGCCAAAAGCCCTTATAGCTGTCCCACCTACGAAACAGATTTTTGTTTCGCGGCTCTCCCCTTCTCAGACATCGGAAGATGTAATTGCCTTTATCCAAGGCAAAACTGGAGCCGAAATTAACAAAATAAAGGTGGAAAAATTCAAATATTCTTATGCCTGGGACATTTTGTCTTTCAAAATGAATGTCCCAAACGAACTCTTTGACACAATATGTTCGACCAAATTCTGGCCTGAATACGTTGTCGTCGAAGAGTTCGAAGCTAAGAAAAACACACGGCAGCCTGTAGTAATAAGTCTTCCCAGGCCCGACCAGACCACTGCGCCCTCAACGTCTTCCGCTCTAAAAAACTAATAAGTCCCCTTTCTATTTCCTATCAGAATGCAAGAGGTTTACGTAGTAAGCTTCCCAAATTGTATTCTGATAGTCTCTCGTTTGCTTCCCAGGTTATTGTGTTCACAGAAAGAGAGATTCTGAGCTCCGAAGTTTTTCCAGCTGTATTCACGATATATAGGCTGGATCGGCCTATCAGACGTGGAGGTGGTGTCCTCATAGCAATTGACTCCACTCTCGCGTCTGAAATAATAACTTTCGAGGAGTGCAACGATGTTGAATTCCTTTGTGTGAAGCTATCAGTCAATGGTAGCTCTATTTTTATTACTTGTTCCTACATTCCTCCTATGTCGGAACTTCCTATTTATTGGAACCATCTTCCCGCAGTTCAGATGGTTTCCAATCGACTTTTGGATAGGGACCATTTAGTAGTTCTTGGTGATTTAAATATCCCAGGGGCTATTTGGTCCTCAACCAATGCCTCCAATACACTTTTAGCCACCACAGAGCATGATTTTATTTCTGATTTTAATTGGTCCGATCTATACAGGTGCACTGACATGGCTGAAGCCGTGGATATTTTTTACAGTGCCATGAATTCATTTTTGCCTGAATGTGTTCCGTTATACTATCCTTCAACCTCGAATAAGCCTCCTTGGTTTACTAAAGAGTTGAGTCGCCTTAAAAATACAAAATCGAATCTGTATTCTAAATATAAACGTAACGGTTCTCAATCTGTCCTTTCCTCTTATTTATCTGCTCGGACGAGATTTACTGTGCTGAACGCGCAGTGCTACAAAAATTATTTGACTCGTTGTAAGGCCCAGTTCTCTGAGGACCCCAAACAGTTTTATAATTTTGTGAACAACAAACGTAAGCCTATTACTCATCCTTCCTCGCTTTCCTTTGAAAATACTACCGTAAAAAATGATCAGGTTATTGCCGATCTGTTTGCGCAGTTTCTCAAACCACTTACTCTAATTCCACCGACTCAAATCGGACCTATTCTTACATCATGCCCAAGTCAAACTTAATTTTCCGTCCTAATTTAAACGAAAGCTCTATCCTGTCAGATCTTCACCGTGTAAAGCTCGTTTATTCGCCTGGTCCCGACGGAATACCTGGATGTGTGCTTAGGTATTGTGCCGACGCACTATGGCTCAAAAGATAGAGATACTATACTAATTTCAACGGATCGTAAAAATTGTTATTGCATTCGACAGGTAATAGTTCAAAAGGGCTGAATCCAAAAAATTATTCAAATCGGTTAAATATTTTAGAAGTTACACGTGTTCAAAGTTGAACCTTTTTTGGGCTGCACAAAAAACAGGTAGTTTTCAGCAAAATGCAGACTTTGCGGTCGATTTTTAGGTAAAATATGTAACCGACCGGCTTGGTTATGGTCTCTAACGAAAGGNGTCTCTAACGAAAGGGTAATCAAATCTCGGTAAAACGGAGGTAGAATAAAATTATAATATCTTTTGCACGTTCAGGCATACCTGTTTTACCGAAGTACTATTTTTCACCTATTTTTCAACTTTGATGATATGTATAAAATAGGGGGATGGTAGTGGCTGAGTTTTGCGTATGAGGTGTTGTTCTTGAATATGTCCTTTATCATATTCAAAAAAGATCGGCTGCCCCGAACTGCCACCGCGAATTTCCATAGCAAAAGATACTTTCAACTCAGCGTAAAAAACGCGCGGTTTCGTGCAAATTTTGGTACAAGCACAGTCGCTGCGCAGTACGAAATTGTATGGCGGGCACGTATTTCTTTCTGTATTGGCGGCTTTTTTTCCAATTCCTGACTTTGTAAGGACACTTAATGATATGATAATGTATAATGAATAATTATTCTTCAAAAATATGAAATTATGTGAAATTGAATGATTTTTTTGAACAAAAAGTGCATAAATAATTGGAAATTGACAAAATGAAAATATTATTTTAAAAATAAATTTTTTTTCTTAAAATTTATGTATTTTTATTTTTAAAACATTAAATATGCATCGTATTAGCATTTTAAGAGAAAAGAAACGAAAAGTATTCTTCGAAATTGGATAAAAGCTGAAAAAACTGCCTCTGAAAACATTAATTTTCGATTATAAAATCTACTATTTATCACAACATATTGTATGACCACTTAATCGAAAGGTATTAAAATTACCTTTCATATAAAAAAAAATTATGAAAATATCTCAACTGGTTCAAGAGTTATGATTTTAGTAAAGCGAAAGTATCTAATGAGCTATAGTGCGACGCCCTGTGCAATCCCCTTCTAAAATTGTTTACCTTGTCCTTACAGACCTCTTACTTTCCCCTTATTTGGAAGGAATCATTTGTCATTCCTCTCCACAAAATAGGTAGCAAATCAGATGCCAATAACTATAGAGGGATCTCTAACTTATCGGTCATCGCAAAACTTTTCGAAAAAATCATTACTCCTCACTTGCAGCACCTGTGTAGATCAATTATTTTTCCATGCCAGCATGGATTTATAAAGCGAAGATCAACGACTACTAATCTGTTGGAGCTCACTTCCTTCATAATAAGTGGCTTCCATAAAAACTTTCAGACAGACGTAATCTATACTGATTTTAGTTAAGCATTCGACCCTGTCAACCATTCTCTCCTTGTTCGGAAACTCGACCTAATGGGGTTTCCGGTCGATCTTCTTAGTTGGATCTCAAGTTATCTGAATGGCAGGACGCAAAAGGTTCTATTTAAAAACACCTTATCTTATGTTCTCAGGGTTACTTCTGGCGTCCCGCAAGAAAGCCATTTGGGTCTTATGTATGCGGACGACGTCAAACTGCGTGCAATATACGGATGCCTCCTGCCAGTCTGACTTGTTGGGTTAGCTTTACTTTCACGTACCGAGTCCTTTCAACTGCATGAACCTATTAGAGTCCTATGTGCAAATTATATCGATTTGTACATAATAATTTCAAACGTAGATAGCATTCCTAAACTAAAAACTTTAATCCCACTTAGTACGCATGCAAGCAAACAATCTGGAAGCACGCCAGTAGTTACGTCCTCGAATTTCTTTTCTATACTTTCATCTTTCGCGCCTACTAACACCTAACACAAACAAGCACGTGCTTGGTGTCATACGGGTGTACTGATCGTAGTGCATCAACGTCCAAGAGAAATCGGATTGTTTTTTTTTTGTTTGTTGTTTTTGTTTTTAAGTTTGTCATTTTGTTAATTTGTTAAATTTTTTATTAAGTTTAAAATTAATTGAAATTATATAATTATACATGTTTTTTCTTATTTTTCAAGTGTAAATAAAAATATTACATTTTCTAGAAAACATCGGAAAAACATCGATATTACATCGATGTTATTTGTAAAAAACCTCTAAAGCACCTCTACTACCTAACGGTTCACTGCAACCTTAGGTACCACCTTAGGAAATTAAAACTTTCAGAAATCGTTACCTGCAGATGGAGCAAGTAACATCAGAACATATTCTATATGAATGCCCCTCGATAATCAGACGTCGACTTCTACATCTAGGAGGTGAACTAATTCCCCCCTACAGGATTTGGGCACAAATAGACCCTACCAAAGTGCTCTCTTTTATTAAAAGCTACAGTATAGAGGCTCTACCCTAATCCTACAGGCTGTTTTTGGAGGCAAGGGCGTTCAGCTGCAGGACACAATTCTCTACAAGAACAGATAAGATCGTAAAGGAACTCAGCGCTATGAGCGCTGCCTGTCTGTCAGAGAAGATGTAAATCTGTGCGCCCTGCATTTTCCTGCGAATGCATTCACGTGCACAGATTTATATTGCGTGTATCTCTGCTTGGAAAATGGTTGGCGACTTTCCCATGGCTATGGATTTGTTGAACCTTGGTCCGAAAATACCAGCCCCGGTGACACTGTTTTCCAGTTTTGATCCATCAGTGTACCATGTTTTTGTGATCCACTGGGCAGAGATATTGATTTTATTTTTCATTCCTAGTGTGCAAGACTACAGAGAAGTTTCTGTGGAAAACGAGTTCAAGAACCCTAAGATGCTCAGTAAGGTCACCGCTTTTTATGTTGGTGATGCTTTGAAGGCGAAGTGCCCCCAGGCAGGCCTTCTTTTTCAGGGTAATTGTTAAAGGGGGTATGCCAGTTATGACTCCCAGTGCTGCAGTGGGACATGTCCGGATGACTCCAGTAATGCCAATGCAGACTAGTCGTTGTAGATTAGTGAGTGCAGCCGCAGCTGTAGATTTCGTCCACCAAGCAAGCGATGCATAGGTTAAGATCGGTTTTACCACGGTGTTAAAAGACCAGTAGATCATTTTGGGACTTAGGCCCCATGTTCTACCGAAAAGCCTGTTGCAAGCAAAGTGTGCTCGAGTGGCTTTATTTATGGTCTTTTCTAGGTGTGCATTCCAGTTGAGCTTGGAGTCGAGTGTGACTCCCAAGTAGTTAGCCTCAACCGAGAAGTCAATGGTGGACTCATTTAGAAGTGGTCTTGTTAGGGAAAGCATTTCCAGAATCCACCCGATAATGGGTGTGGAGACATTTTTGCGTACAAGAGAGGCACGAATAGCCCCGTATGACGTATTGTCAAAAGCTCCTGAGATGTCTAAAAAGGCACCTAGTGCTATCTGTTGAGCGCCAATGGCCTTTTCAATGGTTGTCGTAAGGCAATGAATGGCAGTCTCAGTTGATTTACCAGCTTGATACCCATATTGGTATTTGTGAAGGGGAAGGTGCTTGAGATTCACCTCCGTAATATGCTGGTTAATTATCTTCTCCATAGTTTTAAGGAAGAAGGAGCTAAGACCGATCGGTCTATATGATTTAGCCCATTGGGAATCTTTTTTTCCCTACGTTTGGGATAAACACGACTTTTACTTTAGCCCATTTGCTAGGTATGTGTCCAAGAAGGAGACTAGCTCGAAATAGACGGACCAGGGGAAGTGCGTTTAGGTGCAGTCACCGCTGTAGCAAGCATGGATAAATTCCATCTGGTCCAGGTGATTTGTATGGGCTGATGTTCTCTACTACCCATTGTACGCTATTTTGATGAAACACTCAGAGTTTTTTAATAAAATATGTTTGAAATTATTATTTTTGTTTTTATATTTATCTGAATTATATCTTATCTGGTGTTCCTGGTTATTCGTCGCTGCCGGTGTCTTTGCCGGTATCGCCGTAATTGCTGCTGCTGTTATAGGAGCCGTTTTATGTTTTTATGTTACTCTTAAGGGTTCATGCAATTCAAGGGACGTTCTAAAATGGCGCAGCACTAAGGGAAAATAGGATCTAGTATTTCTACTCGGTACGTGAAAGTTTAGCTGACCCAACAAGTCAGTACTTCCACGTCACCGTAGATAAGGTTATAATTAAAGGCAATTCCAAGCATGGTTCTACGGTTAAAAAAAGATGGTAAGTTAATAAGGGGGAGTCTACTAGAATAGGAGGGTAACCTTTGGTTTTTATCCCAGCTTAAACCGCGTAAAGCGAAAAGTAAAAAGTTCTTTTGAACCGACTTAATGCGTTTACTATGAACCCCATAATGAGGGCTCCAAATGCAGGATGCGTATTCTAAGATAGGACGAACTAAAGAAATATATAGAGGTTTTGTAACGTACGAGACATTGAATTCTTTCGACCAACGTTTAATGAAGCCAAGCACACCGCTGGCTTTATTCACCATGCATAAAATATGTTCAATTAAGTTAAGTTTAGGATCCAGGCGGACACCCAAGTCATCAACTAAAGCGATTCTTTCCAAAGTGCAGCAGTTTAGCGTGTAGGTCGCAAGATTGGGAGCAACACGAGGAAATGTCATAAGCTTGCATTTAGAGCCGTTTAAGTTAAATAATTTTATACTGCACCATTTTTGAAAATTTTTAAGATCGGTCTGTAAATCAGACTGGCAAGACGCGTCCGTATATTGTACACAAAGTTTGACGTCGTCCGCGTACATAAGTACTCTGGAGATAGTCAGAACTTTATGCAGATCGTTAATAAATAATGTAAACAGCAGGTGACCCAAATTGCTTCCTTGCGGGACGCCAGAAGTAACTATGAGATCTTTTCATAAGGTAAGTAGGACCTTTTGCGTCCTGCCACTCAGATAACTTGAAATCCAACTAAGACGATCAAACGAAAATCCCATTAGATCGAGTTTCCGAGCAAGGAGAGTATGGTTGACAGAGTCAAATGCTTTACTGAGATCAGTATAGATTACGTCTGTCTGAAAATTTTCATTGAAGCCTCTTATTATGAAGGAAGTGAGCTCCAAAAGATTAGTAGTCGTTGATCTTCGCTTTATAAATCCATGTTGACATGGATAAATTATTGAACTACATAGGTGCTGCAAGTGAGGAGTAATGATTTCTTCGAAAAGTTATGAGATTCCTCTATAGTTCTTGGCATCCGATTTGCTACCTTTTTTGTGGAGAGGAATAAAAAAGGATTCCTTCCAAATAAAGGGAAAGTGGACAAGGTAAACAATTTTAAAAGGGGATTGCACAGGGCGTCGGTACAATACCTAAGCAACTGCCGGGTATTCCGTCGGGCGCTGGCACTAAGCTCGATTTGGGCATGTTTAAAGAATAAGTCTGATTTGAGTCCATGGAAGTGGTGTAAGTGGTTTGAAAAAACTAAGCAAACTGATCGGCAATTGCCTGATAATTTTTTAGGGTTGTATTTTTAAAGAAAAGCGACGAAGGATCAGTAATTGGCCTACGTGTGGTGTTAAAAAAATTATAAAACTCTTTTGGGTCCTCAGAGAACTGAGCCTTACAACGAGTTATATAACTTTTGTAACACTGCGCGTTCAGCAGGGTAAATCTCGACCGAGCAGATAAATAAGAAGATAGGACAGATAGAGAAACGGTACGTTTATATTTAGAATACAGATTAGATTTTTTGTTTTTGAGATGACTCAACGCTTAGTAATTCAAGGAGGCTTATTCGAGGTTGACGGATAGTATAACGGAACCCATTCAGTGAAAAATGAATTCATGGCACTGTAAGACATATCCACGGCTTCAGCCGTGTCAGTGCACATGTATTATTCAGACCAGCCGTTCGAAAGCAGAGGACTTTTTAGGCAGGACGATCAGAAATATTCTGTAACCACAGTCAAATCGAAAATAGGATGATAGGGATCTTCGGGTAGCGTCAGCGGCGCTGCCCTGGCTAAACTTACTCTTGCCGGGTCTGAGACGAAACAGAGATCAAGCAAGCGCTCTAGGTAATTTCGTACATGGTTGACGTGAGACAGCGAAATGTCGAACAAGCCAGAAATAAAATCATGCTGTGTGGAGGTAAAAAGTGTATTAGTGGAATTAGTTGAGGACCGAATAGCCCCAGGGATAAAATCACCAAGAACTACTTAATGGTCCCTTATTATACTTAACGGCTCTCAGTGCAGGTTGATAACGTTCGTTTCCAAGCTTACGACTTATATGCTGAACTGCTACTCTTTGATAAGAATTGTTATAGTTGATGATTTGGGTGTCCGCCTGGATATTTATTGTGTTTACTGATCATAGCACCTGTAAAATATAAGTTAAAAGATACTATAAGGCCCGCAACATGAAAACATATGTACACGGCCTGCCGCCTTAGATCGGTGGCCTGCCAAACCACAAAACCAGGGCCACGCACAAGTGCTAGGCAAACACATTTGTGTGCAAGAAAGCCCGAAGCGCGCGCTGCCGGTTATCGATAGCAGAGGAGGGCTCAAACAAACTACGCTGATCGCCGATCGAGAGTCTTGAGCGAATTTGACGTGTGCGGATTGAGAATCTTGTGCGATTTTAAAAAGGAAACGAACTTGTGCTGGAAACAAGCTTGCTAAACAAAAACCACCGTCGGTTACAACACTGTGATGGCAGAGTCACCCTCTCCAGGACAAGGTGGGAACCCAGCGGTGCGTAGGAGGTAGAGAATAACAGTAGGAACAACTGTGTTGGTGTTTTGGAATAATGTATATTAAATAAAGACTAGGAATAACTGACAATAGAACACGGCTAATGTTCTCTTCACAAGCTCCCCGATGCCAAAACCAAGACGTGGGTGGCCTCTGACTGACGAAGCCATGCCTTCCAAAAGTTCGCGGACTCCTTCCCCTCCACCCTCTCCGGGGCTGGACTACCGACTCCCGGCTAACAAAATCCCGTACCAGCCACTCCTTTCTCGGATATGAAAAACCTGCACCCGGCTGACGGACCGATTCTCATTTTCGGGGTCCTTTCCGGCATCGGGAACCGATAAGAAGACGACGAGGTCGGGCTCCCCGGCCCGGACAACCTTCTTTGGTCCCTAAAGCCCGGTTCTTGGTTGACAGGACCGGGTGATCTTGCCAGAGCTTCTGTCACGGCGGTCCAGAGCATCGATACCCGGCAGGACACATAAAATCAAATTTTAATTTTTAAATTTTAAGCTAACATTAAGACATATTTTCACGGACTATTAATACAGCATTCTATTCTGACAAATACCGGCCAACTTGACCCACCGAAACATTGACAATTTTAAATATCTTAGTTGTCAAATATAAGAGTAAATATATTAAGAAAATTGAAAAATGATTCCCGATTAGTGTGCATGTGGCATTACTTCAGTAAATTACTAGATTAATGAAGCCAAATAAATCAAACAAACCATTACTTTTTACATACGCACATACCAGGGCAAATAACCTTTTAAATCGTCGAGCCAAAGGTAAGAGGAAAAAATTGCTCATCAGAGGAATCAGGGCATCCGGGTTGCTCCTTATTCTATTGTAGCATACATACATATTGAGTACTCACTATACTCAAGAGCATTGGCCACCCGTAAGAAACGCACAGTCAGCGTTCCCACGCTTGACCAATGTGCAATATGCTTGCATGGCACATGTCATCCCTTTCTTTCGCTGCACATTCCGGTGTGCAGCCAAAAAAACATAAATTAAATATAAGAATATATATAAGCTAATAAATACAAATATGAACGCTGCGTCGCTGCCGGCGGCAGAACTCCGCAGCTTTAGTTTACATGTTTAGATTGTTTAAGAACCAAAAATCAATAATTGTTTAACACTCGGAGTGAGCATACCTTCAATGCTCCTCCCAATAAAATCAAACAATAAAAATAAACAACTCGTTATCCTTTACTCCCACATGGCGACCATGACAGTCGTCCAACGTTGGACGGAAGAAACCACTACATGGAAGAAACGGAAGAAACCACTACTACTGATGGAGAAAAATCTGAGTGAGTAGAGTTGCATCGAGATATGGAAAAACACCGTGGCGGCCTTAAAACAAAGCTGAACAAACGTATAGCCCACTTAAGGTGGCTAATATACGGTCAGCAAACGCCACCGGTGTGGTCGAAAGCTCTAAAGCTACATGCAGAGCTAGACCACTTGCTGCAATATCAGCAAGAGGTAAAAACCCAAAAACTCGAGAAAACTCACTCAGAATATACAAAAATTATATCAAAAATTAATGAAGTTTCAAAACCAGTGCCATATCCAGCACAAGCACCTGCACTGACGATTCCTAAGAAGACCTGCCCACCGGATTGCGGAGGAGTCTGGAGTCCTCACTGCCTGGGGACGTGTGAGCAGCCATCGACAGCAGCCCAGAAATAGACAGTAGCGAGGGAGTGTCAGCGTGCCACCCCCGGCGACGCCCAGCTGACACCAGCAGATGAACATCGGCAGCAGCAGAATAATTAAATAAGTAATTAATCATAAATATATATACCTAAATATAAAAATTTTGTAAGACAAATTGTAAAATGGAGCATATACTACTATGCCCTATTAACCCAATAAAGCCCGTAAAGCCTTAGCTAGAATCAGGCAGGCAAAAATGTAAAACAGAATTTTTTTTTGATAACTAACGTTGACGAAGTTTAAGAAAGAAATAATTGCCAATTTTAATGTCCATAAAAAGAAAAACCAAGAAAAAATATGGTTCTAGACGCTAAAGCAGTGCTGCAGTTCATAGCAGCAGTGGAACAGATAGTAGGTCAGGTTAAGGGGGAAGAGAGAGCGAATATAAGAGCACTTGCACTACAGGTTATTCGAAACAGGATAGTAAAGCCGAAGAGACAAAGTTTTAAGTCATACCGTTTTTAAATAAAAATAAAAATAAAAAAAAACATAAATTTTTAATAATACATTTTTTTTGAGTTAGAAGTAGAAAATAGATGGACTGGCACAAAATAGTTGACACCATTAAAAGTATCAGGGAAAATTTTGATAGAGCATTTAAATGCCTCAATAAGAGCGCATCTATATCAGTAGAGACCAAACAAAAACATATACACACTTTAATAGACACATACAACCAATTCAGAGTTATAGCGAAGGACAGCAATAAATTATCTCAATTACAGCAAACCCAGTAACAAGGGGTTAACTCAAGATTTAGGGAAAATCTGCTATACGTATACAGAGACATAGGTTTGAGGTAGGTATACCTACCAAACTAGATTTCCCTGTCCAATTAATTAAGGACATAGATAATTCATTAGAAATTCCAACAACGAACATGGCACAGACTAGAGTAGAATTTTTGAAGACGGCCTCGTCTCTTATACAAGAGTATGATGGCAAGCCAGAACATCTGCAAAGCTTCCTGGATGCGTTGAGTCTTATAGACTCAATAAAAGAAACTTACGAAGCAACGGCAATAAGCCTTATTAAAACAAAAGTAAAAGGGCATGCCAGAGCTCTTATCAGCAATGAAACAACAATTGCTGAGATTAGTGCCAAGTTAGCAAGCAGAATTAAAGGTCTGGTGCAAACACCAGCGGTTATTCCCGAGGTAACTCTTATAGAGATAACTCTAACAGATACAGTAACCAGCGTAACCAGGTACGCATTACCCAAGGTAGCTCGGAAAACGAGACCACCCCCTTGAGTCAGTAAAAGCAAAAATACTGAATATTAATCTAATTCTGGGCAGCGTCATAAAAATAGAAACTCATAACAACAATAAACCTTTAACACTCCTGATAGATACAGGAGCAAATATATCTTTGTTAAAAGAGAATATAGAATACAAAATAAATGCTAACTATAAAACTAATATTACTGGAATAGGTCAGGGAATTATTCAGTCACTTGGGCAAGCTCAAGTTGATCTACTCTTTGATTACTTTATAATCGGGCATGAATTCCAAATAGTTAATAACGAATTTCCGATACCCTGTGACGGAATCCTAGGGCTTTACTTCATTCATAAATTCAATTGTCTGTTAGATTTCCAAAAAGACGAGTTCATTATGAACCCATCCTCTTTAAATTACAGTATACGTGTACCATTGTTAAACTATGATATCGAAAATTCAATATTATTGCCCGCTAGAGCAGAAGTCATGAGAAAAGTATCTTTTCAGACTGATGAAGACACCGTGTTAGTACCTAACCAGGAAATATATCCTGGAGTATTAATAGCGAGTTGTCTAGTAACCAGCAAGGGTGCAGTGGTCCGATTGTTGAATACTACCAATAAAATAGTCAATATTAAAAATCCTAAAATCAAATTCGAGTCGTTAAAGAACTATGATATCATACACGCAGAAACTGCAAAAAGCAGTAATCGAACTAATGAAATTCTAAGCAAATTAACATTTCCAGAACAATTCAAGCCCAAATTAACGGAACTTTGCGCAAAATACAGCGATGTATTTGGCCTAGAGTCGGAAGCAATAAGTGCCAATAATTTTTATA
>VNJU01003342.1:0-21305 GCA_008042675.1 Drosophila seguyi
CCCGACGAGTGGAAGTGCCCGCGAGTAGTGGCGCTACTCAAGGGACCCGAGAAGGACAAGTGTGAGCCGTCCTCCTACAGGGGGATATGCTTGCTGCCTTTCTTTGGAAAGGTGCTCGAGGCAATCATGGTGAATCGCGTGAGAGAAGTTCTTCCGGAAGGCTGCAGATGGCAGTTCGGATTTCGCCAAGGACGATGTGTGGAGGATGCTTGGAGACACGTAAAGAGCAGTGTTGCTGCCAGCCCGGCCCAATACGTGCTCGGAGTTTTCGTGGACTTCAAAGGAGCATTTGACCACGTCGAATGGAGTGCTGCACTGCGCCGATCAGCCGACTTGGGATGCCGAGAGATGAGCTTGTGGCAGAGCTTCTTCTCCGGCCGAAGAGCAGTGATCCGAAGCAGTTCCGGTGCAATCAATGTGCCGGTAACTAGAGGTTGTCCGCAGGGGTCAATCAGCGGCCCATTTATTTGGGACCTGCTGATGGATGTACTGCTTCAGCGCCTCCAGCCGTATTGCCTGCTGAGTGCATACGCGGATGATCTGCTTCTTCTCGTCGAGGGAAATTCCCGAGCCGTGCTGGAGCAAAAAGGAGCGCAACTTATGTCCATCGTTGAAACGTGGGGAGCGGAAATTGGCGTTGCCGTTTCCACCAGCAAGACGGTGATAATGCTGCTTAAGGGTACCTTGAGACGTGCGCCGACGGTACGGTTTGCTCCAGCAAACCTGCCGTATGTAGGTAGCTGTCGGTACCTTGGCATCACGGTCAGCGAAGGAATGAAATTCCTCGCGCACATTGCTTCGCTTCGCCAGCGAATGACCGGAGTCGTTGGAGCATTGGCGCGTGTGCTTCGAGCTGACTGGGGTTTCAGTCCTCGGGCCAGGCGGACCATATATGTCGGACTCATGGCACCTTGTGTGCTGTTTGGTGCCTCGGTATGGTATGAAACCGCCGAGCAAGTAGCTGCAAAGAGGCGACTAGCCTCCTGCCAGAGGATGATCCTGATTGGGTGCCTCTCGGTATGCCGAACAGTGTCCACCGTGGCACTGCAGGTTCTTGCTGGAGCTCCACCGCTTGACTTGGCCGCTAAGCAATTAGCGGTCAAATACAAGCTGAAACGTGGATACCCGTTGGAGGGAAACGACTGGCTCTATGGCGAGGACATTTCATGTCTGAGCTGGGAGCAGCGAAAGACTCGCTTAGAGGAGTGCCTGCTGCTGAGTTGGCAGAACAGATGGGATGACGAAAGTGAACCAGGACGGGTGACCCATCGTTTCATCAGATGTCACTCTCATCTATCGGGATCCCAATTTTGGGTTCTCGATGATGGCGTCTGTCCTGCTCACAGGGCATGGGTCGATGAATGCATTTCTGCATGGGAGAGCCCTCAGCGATACCACTGCTTGCGCATGTGGCGATCCATACGAGGATTGGATGCACGTGTTGTGCGTCTGCCCCCTGTATGCGGATTTGCGAGACCTCGATGGACTAGGTGTGCAGCGCGTTGGCGAAGACTGGACGTTTGAAGGAATCCTGGAGGATCGAGGGAGGACCCGACGTCTCATTGAGTTCGCGGAGGAGGCGTTCCGCAGGAGGAGGGGCATTTAGCCCAGCATGCCGTGTGGTTAGCGGCGAAGAATACTGCCACAGTTTGTCGCTGCTTGTCGTAGGAGGCGACTAATACGGCATAGGGGCGCTTCGCCCGGGCTTGTCGGAGCCGAAGGAGTGAGGCCCACCGAGCCTCTAATTCTCGGTACCACGGGTTGGGCAGTTGTCCAAGGCTGCCCATTGAGGTCGGCCCCCTTGTGGGAGTATCGTGGTGGCTGTGGTTATCCCAAAATCGCGGGAGATCCGCTAGGATCGACGTGGGTTGCGTTCTCAACCTGGCGCTGTGACCATCAGATCAGCAGAGATTTAAGATAGGTCTCGACCCCTCACAAAGGGGGAGCAAACGTCCGACAAACGTGCGCTTAAATTTGTACCGGAGTGGTCGCTATGTACATAGCTATAGCTTCTAGACCGGGGCGGTTGGCTGGCGCTTAATCCAGACTGTCGCATTATGTGGCCAGTTCTGGCCACATTGAAATGCTGTGGTTTTACTCCCTTTGTTGCGGAAGATGCCACACTAAACAAATACGGAGAGATCCGAGGCTCACTGTACTTTTGCGTAAGGAGAGATAAGAGTGCAGCTGCACCGAAAAAACGGGAGAGTAAGAGAGCGGGTGAGCGGGTGAGCATGGGAGCAAGCTTTTCGTTTAGCTGTTGCGACGGCGCAAACTAAAAGGAGAAGACACAAAGAAGAATGCAAAAAATGCAAAAGCAAACACTAGCAGCACAACTAAAATGTGAAATTAATAATAATTAAATACACAAAACAGAATAGCTGCATGCACACGAAGTGAACGGGATCTTTATTAATCACAAAATCAAAGAATTAGAATAAAACACCGGTTGTTTTTATCAAAAAATTACACAAAACGAGATCGCAAGAAAAAAACACGTCCGTTCACTTGGAAGAGAGAAAGGCCATTTAAAAACTAAAGCTAACAGTGAGTGGTCAAGGATAAGCAAACACAGAAGATCGAAGTAATGTTGGCCGAACATCGATAGGAAGCGTACTAAAGAACTGAATTTCAAACTGAATAAAAATTTTTTTTGGTGACTGCGGCCTTCTCAGGCCATTGGACGATAGGATCAAACGCAATGGATAAGACTTCCATAGAACATCAGCTTTAGAAGATGCAAGAAAGCAACGAAACATCAGACAGAGTACTTGCTTCTGCACTGTCCACCACTATTAAATACCAAAATGCGTCTATTTAGTTGCTACCAGCAAGAATCGCTGGGAGAAAAATTTATCCAGCTATACATGCTATGCAGCTATGCAGCTATCCATGCTATTCGGCGGGGGCGGCTTAAACCTGAAATGCACTCGATAAGAAAAAACACGGAAATGCTTTTCGGGGTTTTGCGCGTCGTGCGTTAGTCTTTATTGGCAGAATGGTAAATAAGAACTGAAATACATAAAGGTAGGAGTCTTTAAGCCTAGCTTGGGAGAGCGGATTGGTAGCTCTATGGACGAAAGTCCCGTGGAAGAGGGAGAGAGAGAGCGAGTGTACGGGATCACACTGCCTCCGGAAAATAAGCGCCCTTCGGCGTGAACACATGCTTCTCTCAACGATTCATGATGGTGCTGAAGAAATCATAGTCACAACCGGTAAACAGAGGGTGTGGACCATAACTAATTGGAGCCAATTCTAGCTACCAAGATCGGAATTGACTCCACTGCGTTGCTAAACCGCAAACTAAAAAAATGGAAAACCAAGGAATAAAGCCAATTCCGGCACACCTAATTTTTTATACCCTTGCGCTTTTTATTAGATCATTATGAATTAATAAATTTTAATCAAATAAAAAAACTAACAGTTTCAGTTTTATCTTCACAGTTTTGCATTTTCCTATAAATTTTAAGATTGTTTCAATGAAAACTATATGATATAATCATTCGATTTGCATAAAATTATAGATTTTAAGATTGTTTCAGCGATAGCTATATGATGTAATCATTTGATTTGCATAAAATTAAAACGGAAGTTCTTAAATAATATAAAAATATCTTTGTTAAATGAGAGGGAAATACATTTTTTTTAAATACATTTTTTGACCGTTCCTAAAGTGGTGCTCATAGACTTTAGCCACAAGACTTCAATTAAGAAATTAAACGAAAATTAAGAAAAGTTCTTATTTCACAGCTTCGATTTTTTGTGTCACATTAGTTTTTTATATTAGTGTTCAAATAGAAGAATAACCAAGTTATACGAATATTTATTCAACGAAAAAATTAAAAAATCAGACCATCTCCAAAATGTCCTACTCACATACTTAAGCCACCTGGAAAAAAAATTTTTGAATAAGTTAAATTTTCCCAATATTCCTTATACTTTTAATAAATTTACTTTAATATTAAGTGGGATGACTTTTCTGCTTAAGAAAAGTGGAGCAACGCTTTGGCATTGAATCCACAAGACGTCCGCACTGTTGAGGGTTGATTTTTTTCACTCTTTCTTAAAAAATTCGCTACAAATCGTTTTTATTATACCCTTGCAGGGTATTATAATTTTAGTCAGAAGTTTGCAACGCAGTGAAGGAGACATTTTCGACCCTATAAAGTATATATATTCTTGATCAGCATGAACAGCCGTCCGTTTCTACGCAAACTAGTCCCTCAGTTTTGAAGCTATCTGAATGAGACTTTGCACATAGTCTTCTATAGGCTCTCACTACTACATAAGTCGGAACGGGCCGGATCGGACGACTATATCATATAGCTGCCATAGGAATGATCGGTAAATTTTAATGAAAAAAATTATAACTTAGCCGATTTTTAAGATATTTGCATACAAATGTAAATTTGACCATTTCTTTATATTTTAAAATTTTGGTTTTAATTTTATCAAAATCGGACAAATATATCATATAGCTTCAATAGGACCGATCGGAAAATTTTAAGAAAAAAAATCTAACTAAGCCAATTTTCCACATATTTTCATTCATTCATTTTGGACCAAAAATCGGACCACTATAACATATAGCTGTCATAGGAATATATATATCTGTTTGGCTTTGTTGCTAGCAACAAGCGAAAAAGTCAGAACATTTTTCTTCTTTTTCATCTACTTACTGCAAGGGTATTTAAACTTCGGCATGCCGAAGTTAGCTTCCTTTCTTGTTTGTTTTTTTTTTTTACCAACTACTTGTTAAAGAATTTCCCACAAGTTCTCTATAGGGTTCAAGTTGGGGCGCTGCGGTGGACATTGCAAGACATTGAATTCCTCTTTGTTTAGCCACGACTAACCTGCTAGTGTGTTTCGGGTCGGGTATGCAACTAAAATTAGAACCGAAATTCTAGAATATTACAAACTCACCCCATTTCTCAAATTTTACGAAAATATTGTGAAGAACTGGCTAAGGTATTACTTTTTTTTCCTCAAAAATTTTCGATCGTTCCTATGGCAGCTATATGGCTGGCGAAAATCCTCCATATGAACCATCCACGAGGGCGCCGGCTGGGCAATGGGCACTGTATTATCCCGTACAACGGGTAATGCTCTGCTGCTTGCTCCGTCCGCGGCAATACAGTGTCTAGATAAGGTAACGGTTCAACTCCTTCCGCCCAAAAAGCCGGAGGAAATGAACCACTTGTCATGGTTTAGAGGTTTCTGGCGGCAGGCGTAAAACGCAAGTGGGTGGTTCCCCAGAAAAATACGCCAGAATAAGTGGGTCTAAGGAGTCAACGGGGGCTGGTATGTTAGCTAAAACGAAATGAAGTGCATAGACGACCCGACTCGAAAGTGACTGATGCAAACTGTTAGCTAGATGGAGGCGTTGTGGGAGGGGGACAACCTGGAGGTGGTGGAGAGCTAATCCTATTTATACCGAAGGCGAAAGTACTCTTCCCCATCGCGATCCAAGGTGACCGGACGCTGAAGCTGCTACAGCCCCAAAACTCAGAAATACCCACCGCAGATTGGAAGGTGCTGCACATTGCGACCCCGACCCCAAGGAGGGGGGGTCAAAGTGCAGTCCTCCAGATAAACAAGGAGCCGGAAGACATTCTTTATCCGAGATACGGGAAGATTGTGTGGGACATCGGTAGTATCTACCTGCGCCTCAAAAAGCACCACCCGGGGGACAAGGATGCGCACACCCTGCAGGCAGGCGAGCTGGAGAAGGACCTAGGTCTGGAATCCATCGGTGACGCCTCTCAGTAGATGACGCTTGACGTCTCGTCGGAGGAGGATGAGGACGGTGATCTGACAGTTATAGAAAACCCGTCCCGAGCTGATCCAGGTACCCATGACACTGAGGGTATTGCAGCTCAACCTCCATAAGAGTAAAATCGGGTCGGCGGAACTCCTGATGGCCATGGAGCAAAGGTCCGTTGAATAGCTTTGGTCCAGGAGCTGTGGATTGCCTCGAGCAATTCCATTGCCGGACCAAAATCCTCATCACACCATGTGTTTTACTCACCAACGGTTAGCAGAAATAGAACCGCCGTACTCGTACGGAAGGGTCTCCACGCTAACCTTATGTCTCATTACAGCATTGTGATGCTGGAAGCTTCCTACTACATGGTTCACAACAGAGCATCCCCACCGGGGAGAACCGACATAAACGACAGAGGTGAGTCACTCCTAAAATTTTTTTTATAGCACACCTTTGTAGGTCCCAACTCTTCAGACGCTATAATGGGCCGCCTAGAAGCGGCAAACACGCCCCCCACCATCAGTTGGTGGATAAGAAATCTCCTAAGCTGTAGACAGGTACAATCCGATTATTGCACCGCCCCCGTGGTGAAAGGAATTCACAGGGGCACGCCGCAAGGCGGGGTCCTGTCGCCTCTCCTGTGATATCTGGTGTTGAACGACCTGATCAGGAGATTCGAAAGGAAGGCCCCAGCATAAGATTAATTATCACGCGAGTCCTTCCATCGACCCTCAGCTCGATTATGGAATCAACACTCAGGGAGATATGTGAGTGGGCGAAGAAGGTAGGACTCAGTATCAACGCGCACAAGATGCCGCTATGGCACCGAAAATTAACTCAACCAGGCTGACACTGAAGACACAAGTCAAGTACCTCGGAATTTTATTCGACAGCAAGCTGGCATGGAAGCAAAATGTATTAGAGGGCCACCATAGTGCTATATGCTTCAAAGATTTATATTAGCAGCACAGGATTTACATCTCGGTGGTACGTCCACCAAAGCACTCGAAACCATAATCGGAGTCGATCCCCTAGATATCCACGCGCCAGTTACTGCAGGAAAGGCGGCACAACGCCTAGTTGCATCCGGGAATATGTCGCTACAAGGAATCGAGCATAGTTCAATTGATCGAGACATGAGAAGTATATCTGACACATGATAACCCGAACGTGCCCGAATGGGACCTGCCGAGTGGCAAACCCTAAAAAACCATTAAAAACAATGAAAACCAGGACCATGCTCAACACCCCAAAATTTACACCGAGATGAATGGAGGAGTTGAAGCGGCCATAGGCGTACAGCCCTGACATGAGGCTGTCGTATAAGCTACCAATCCAATGCAATGTTGACTTAGGTTTAGCGTTGTTGACTTAGGTTTAGCTGGTCGTCAGTCGATAGGGTACACAGGGGGATCAACGGATCACCGTGTCATCTGCCGTAACTGTGTGCACCATCGGTTGTGCGACTATACTCTCCAAGTGAGGGCGGCTGAAAGCAGGTCCTTGGTCGAGTTCGATCAGTTCGACCAATTGTAGTCGGGCGAACTTGAACAAGTCTTTAATAGGCCTTCCCTCAAGTCAGGGGTGTGAAGCGACCCGTGGCCCCTGTCTTTTGGTTCGCAGCTGAGGGGTAAATCCAACTGTGTCTGAAAGGAAGCTTTTCAGGGCCGGGCAACCGGGAGTCTTAAGATGACTTGCCAAAATTTACACCGAGATGAATGGAGGAGTTGAAGCGGGCATAGGCGTACAGCCCTGACATGAGGCTGTCGTATAAGCTACCAAGGCAATGCAGCATATTCCAGGCAGAAGTATTTGCCATAGGGAAAGCGGCAGAGCTTGCGCAGAGCATAGACTGCCCACATGAAGCGGTCAACTTGTTCCTAGACAGCCAACCGGCGAAAAGATCCATGCAATCGTCAGCGATTAGTTCCAAAAATGTACTGGCAAGCAGGGGGAGGCATTAGATATCCTTAGCACGACTATGTCAGTGCGGATCTACTGGGTTCCCAGACACCAGGGCATCGATGGTAACGAGACGGCAGACGAACTTGCAAAGGAAGGCGTCGGACTGCCGAATGAAAGAACAGAAAACGTTCCAGTCTCCCTAAGAACGCTCCAAAGCGAAATAGAGAGGCGGGCCGACCTACGAGCTGCAAGCAGATGAAAGAGAACTTCCACAACCTGCAAAACATCAAAAGTCATGTGCAAAAAGCGCAACGAAAAGCTTAGTCACTACGTACTGCATCTTCCAAGGAAAGACTGCAGACTGTTAGTGGGAATTCTCACAGGTCACTGCCTGGCTGCGGCACATGCAGTCAGTCTGGGCATTACCGACAACGCCTAGGTATTCGATGTGATGAATTCGAGGCAACCGAAACTTTGGAGCATCTCATTTGTAAATGTAAGGCAATAACAAGAACGAGAATAAAATACCTAGGCGCTCCGTTTCCTTAAGGATTTCGAGATATATATATTTTATAGGGTCGGAAATGCCTCCTTCACTGCGTTGCAAACTTCTGACTGCAAGGGTCATCTTCGGTAAAACACCAAAAATAAATTATAAAAATAAGTAATTCTTAAAAAAAAAAAAAAACACCTTTCTGTGCGTTTCGTCTGTTAAAATTTATTGATCGGTTCGATCCCGCCGTTTCATCTTTTTTCATCACTCCCATTTTTTTTATTTTCGCCGTTGCAACTAAAACCGCAATGAGGTCTTAAGCTTGCGACGGTTTCAACAATTCCTTGTTGTATTAATAACTAACGCAAAACGGTCGCTCTCGTTTTTGCTTTATTTGTAGCATTAGTTGCATTGGTATCATTAATCACATTAAAAACTATACCCATTTCACACTATATAGAACAATTTTACTTACCCAAATTGAAATTTATTTCCTTCTTTTAAAAAAGATTTTGTTATTTCCAAGGCGTCCATTAAAATATTTAAAATACTTCGGAAGTCCATCCTAAGGTGGGTGTTACAACTATTAAATAATGAAAAAAAATCATTGTCATTTAAAATCGTCGTGGTAGATGTTTCGGTTATCAATAAAGATGTTTTCGGCACGTTGAAGTTTGTATATCCTTGCTTCCAATTGGAACATTATAATTAAATCTAATTTGACCAAAGAAAAGGAAACTAACAGAAATGTTATTATACATATAATATCATACAAATTAGCTTCTAGTATAGCTTATATGTACATATTAAATATTCACTTTATATCACAGTTTTGCATTTTCCTCTACAATTAACAATATTTTCAAAGAGAGCTATATGATACAGTGGTCCGCTTTGTAAAAAATTGAAACGGAAATTCTGAAATAATAATTATAAATTTATGAAAAGATCCAAATATGTAGAGAAACAGATAAATTAAAATGTTGTTTCAATAAATGTATGGAACGTTCCTATGGCAGTTATATTATATAGTGGTCCGATTTTGATTTAAAAAAAACCCGAAATCTATATAAATAAAATGAAGTATGTGTATGTAAGATAACTCGACTTTTTATACCCTTGCAGGGTATTATAATTTTAGTCCGAAATTTTGCAACGCAGTGAAGGAGGCATTTCCGACCCTATAAAGTATATATATTCTTGATCAGCATCAACAGCCGAGTCGATCTAGCCATGTCCGTCTGTCCGTCTGTCCGTCTGTCCGTCTGTCCGTCTGTCCGTCCGTCCGTCCGTCCGTCCGTCCGTCCGTCCGTTTCTATGATAACTAGTCCCTCAGTTTTGAAGCTATCTGAATGAAACTTTGCAGATAGTCTTCTATATGCTCTCACTACTATATAAGTCGGAACGGGCCGGATCGGACGACTATATCATATAGCTGCCATAGGAACGATCGGTAAATTTTAATGAAAAAAATTATAACTTATCCAATTTTTAAGATATTTGCATAAAATTTTAGATCTGACCATTTGGTTATATTTTAAAATTTCGGTTTTAATTTTATCAAAATCGGACAACTATATCATATAGCTTCCATAGGACCGATCGGAAAATTTTAAGAAAAAAAATCTAACTAAGCCAATTTTCCACATATTTTCATAAAATTTTAGACGTAGCCATTTTGTATTATTCCAGAATTTCGGTTTTAATTTGATCAAAATCGGACCACTATAACATATAGCTGCCATAGGAATATATATATCTGTTTGGCTTTGTTGCTAGCAACATTTTTCGCCAGCAACACTTTGACAACATTTATTTTATAATCTATACTGTTAAGTTAAATCATCAAATTTAATGATTGTCCCCAATGGACATTTTTCTTCTTTTTCAGCTACTTACTGCAAGGGTATTTAAACTTCGGCATGCCGAAGTTAGCTTCCTTTCTTGTTTTCTGTTGAAATATTTGTGAAAATTCCGAAAAATCTTTGAAAAACCAGGAAAATAGAACAAATCGATTTAAGCTACAAATGTAAAATCAAACAAACACCACAGGAGGCTCTGAAGGCCGAAATCAATATTTGTTAAATATTTGACTGCTGAACATTTTTTTATGAAACAATATTTTTTGCTAAAGCTCGGTACTGTGACGAGATAAATTGGCTCTCAAAAAGTTCCGAGCGAAATTGTTCTATATTTTTCTCGGAAAACAGTGTAACCAAATAATTTAAAAAAAAGGCGGAAAACGCGTAAAAGGGGTCTGACTGACACTTATGCACAGCTGTTTTATGTAAACAAACTTAATAAAATCAAATATCAAAATGAACTCAAGCCGTTTAGATATGGGAATAGTGCTGATGTACTTTGCCGCTATGGAGCTGAAGGCTAATAACTAGAGGCGCCACGGTCGTCGACGCCCAATAACTGATTACTTGCGTAGGAGGAACATAAATGAAAGATTTGCAACTCTTTGCCAATGGCCTTCCAGGCACTAGTAACAAATATAGAATTAAAATTCCCCTTGTGAGCTTAATCCCATATTACGTGATCTGGCAACGTTTTTACCCGTTTCGCTCGCAATATTTATCTCATCACAGTACCCCCGAAAGCTAGCTTTCAGAAAATTTCTCTTCTTCTTCTTTTTGCTCCGTTTTTTTTATATGGAGTTTGACAGCTTCAAAAAAATTTATCTCGTCACAGTACCGAGCTTTAAGAGAAATTTTCTGAAAGCTAGCTTTCGGGGGTACTGTGATGAGATAAATATTGCGAGCGAAACGGGTAAAAACGTTGCCAGATCAGAAAACAAATCAGCTGTGATTTCGAAGCGAAATAAATGAATTTAATTATTTTGAAAGCTAGATACGGAGAAGAAGAAGAAGGAACAAAAATGTCTAGAATTGAACGGTTTTCTTCTCGTGAGGAAGCATTAAAATATGGCATAAGTCCTCTACATGCTTATATCCAATACAGCAAAGAGGGCGTTTGCACAACCTAAGCTACTAGCTGAAATCTTAGGTCGTAATGAATTTGTCATTTCATATTTTAACAATATTTTAATTCCTATTTCTTGTGACCTACCAATTGATCCGACAAAATTAATAAAATATTGTCGTAAAACCATAACACTATATACAGTGGTGCTCATATACTTAAGCCACAAGACTTCAAACAAGTATTTAATCGAAAATTAAGAAAAGTTTTTATTTCACAGCTCCAATTCTTTGTGTCACATTAGCTCTATATATCAGTGCTCAAATAGAAGAATAACCAAGTTATACGAATATTTATTCAACGTAAAACTTAAAAAATCTGAGAACATCTCCAAAATGTCCCGCTCACATACTTTTTACTAATCTCTCTTTTGGATTGTTACGGCATTTTTTTACGAGGCATAATATTGACTTGTTTTTTAAGTTTTGATAAATACTTATTGCACCTTGGGCAACTTTAGTTAAGGGGGGATACACCTAGAAAAATTTTTTTTTCCATTTTTTGTTTTGTTTTATTTTCTATAAGTTTAATATCTTAAGAATGTCTGGTCCAAGTTTCAAGTCAAAATTCAAAAAAATTACGAAGTTATTGCCGAAAATGCACGTTTTCGTTCAAGGAGCGCCAAATTTTCAAATGCGTTTTTCTCGAAACTATGTTTTCCAAATCGGTACCAGAAATATCTCGAAAACCATTGAAGCGATTGATTTCATATATTTTGTGAATATTTTCTACATTAATATCTAGGATTTTTTTAAAATGATTTTTAGTTTTTTTTTAATGGGAAAATAAGGACGACTTTTTTTATGCAAATCGCAACTTTAAGTTCAAACGATTGTTATTTTGTCAAAAATCTATATTTCCAAAATCGGCTTTGATAAAGACAATCTATTTTGTTTTTTTATTTGGATGATTTTTGAGGTAACGGTATCTGGTACCGAATACCTGTATTTTTTTAACCTTAATTAAAAAATTATTTACTCCGTTAATTTAAAATTTTTTTAATAAAACATAATTTAAAAAAACTTGAAAGTTTATTCTTTTACCTAAAAAAATCGATTCAATAACTCAAATAGACTCTCTAAAAAATATTGCAAAAATGACCTTTTTTTGGCCCCCTTTAGGTGTATATGCCCCCTTAATAGATTGTCCCAATTAATAGATCAGATTCTAAACCCTCAATTTCGTAAAATAAATGTGTTTCTTCAAATATATATACATATATATTAATATTTTGAGTTGTTTTTTTTTTATTTTTGTCTACCCTTGTTACATGAGGCATTCCTCTGTAGGGTTATGATCTAAAAAATTATCCTTATTTATGTTATTTAATCTTTGGCTCGTTGGCTTGTATACGAACGGTGATAGTTACCCCTATATCTTCTTTGAATTTGTAGGGATGGACATCCATGGGTTCGGCCTGTTGTTGTTGGTTTTTACCCTGGTTGTTAGTTTGCCAAACATTTGAGACCAATTATTATTCCAATTGTTAAATATTTTTAATATTGTAAATATTATTGTTATTGTTATTTTGTCTGAAATTGACTGTGTTAAATCGTAGATTGTTTCCCTGATTTATATTCTCCTTGCTTATGTGAGGGGCTACTATGCCGCCTCTGCACCTAGAGCTTTCGCTCTTGTCCCTCTTCCTCTTCCTCGCTCTCTTTCTGCTTACGCGCTGCTCTTCCCAATGCTCGCGCGCTCCGGAGCTCGGGCTCGGGTTCGCAACCGAACTCCGCTGTCGGCCGCCAGCGATCTACCTGCTCTAGCTTTAGCGAGGTAAAGCGGGTGGGAGCGCAGCTCTAGGCTTAAGCTTAAAAGTTAGTCTGCAAACTGAATTGCAATAAAGTGCATGAACTTGAATATTTACCCCGACGCCCCCGTGCCTACTTATTTCTACATACTAATTGTTCGACAGCGTCGTGGGAGCTACAAATTCTTGTGCGGCTACTATACAGCTGTGTTCACCGAAATAGCAGTGCGACAGAAGAAGAACTATAAAACGTTTTTTTTTCATATTCCTTTATGTTAATTGATATATGGCAGATTGTGTTTTGTAAAATGGAACATAGAGATAAGAAGCAAGCAAAAGTTCCATTAGATTTGCTCTATTTCTGTGTTATCTTGATATTTTTTCACACATGCAAATCGTTTTGGCTATTCACTGAAATAGCAGTGTGCGTTTTAGCAAAGCTAACCCTTTTGCATTCTCTATGGATATAAAAGTGGAGATTGGCTTGGAGATGAGTGATGTGAACATTCCCCGACGACTTGGTGAGAAGAATTTGAACGCTCGAAGTACACGGAAGGTGCCATTAATTCAGAAAATACATCAGAGACAGGTTGGAGTTCGCCAAAAGCCACATGAACTGGCCACTATCCAAATGGCGTAATATCCTTTGGACAGATGAGTCAAAACTGTCTTGTTTGGTGGGAAAGGATTAAGACAATATGTCCGTGGATCTCCAAATACCGAGTACCACCCAAATCATACGCTGAAGACAGTAAAGCACGGTGGCTTTAAACTCATGGTATGGGCATGTTTTTCTTACAACGGTGTAGGTCCCATAGATATGATTGATGGGATCATGGAGCAACATGCATACGTAAAAATTTTAAAACTGTCATGCAGCCGTATGCTGAAGAAGATATGCCATTAATTTTGACATTTCAGCAAGACAATGATCCTAACCACACCAGCAAAGTGGCCAAGGTGTGGTTTTGCAAAGAACAAATTGCTGTAATGCCTTGGCCAGCATAGTCCCCGGACTTAAATTCCATCGAAAACTTACGGGGGGACATCAAGCGATACGTGTCAAAGAAGTCCCCGATTTCCAAGCCGCTGCTTTGGCAATTTGTACAGGAGGCATGGGACCAAATTCCCCTCAAGCGATGTCAAGATTTGGTGAACTCCATGTTACGAAGGTGTGAGGCTGTAATAGCTAATAGAGGCTATTCAACTAAATATTAGGTCTTAGCCATGTCATTTTTTATTAACTTCATTGTTAAATTCATGATGGTCATTCATCCCTGTCTAAGTATGCTTAGTTCAGATTCAAGTATATGAATAGGACGTTTGTCACTGTAAATGAAGTCTAGTCTGGAGGGGATCGCTTGAAAATTTAAGACTGTCTCGTGATTGTTTAGGGCGTTGTGGGCCGCTCCCAATCATTTTTTTCTCAAAACTGTTAAAGCAATGAAATATTGTTCACTCTTGATTTTGTAGAGGCTCATAGCAGTTTCAGCTGCTTCCTTCCATCCTACGTACAGAGCGATTTCCCCAGTAAATTTTAGTAGGGATTTAATTACTTCAACTATTGTATCACACTTTACATTCGGGTCTATTTCTTAGATTTTATATATGACTCTATAATGTTCGTTTCTGCGGCTAACCTTTCTCCTAGGCTAACTAATTAACGCCTCATATTTCCCATTTGAAGATTTATCAATCTTTTAATTAACTCCGCCGTTAGATTTCTGGATGAGGCTAATTCTCCTGTGGAAAAGGTTGGTGCTGGACCGGTCGCAATTTTCAAGTTTAATTTATTGAAACTATTTTATAAGTCTTCCAAGTTGTTCAAGTTTGAAATATTAAAACTATTTATTATGTTTTCTATTAGTTCCCTTACTTCTGTTTTTAGTATATGTATTCTCTTGTAATTTTAAAATATCTTTCAAAAATTGTTATGGTAATGGAATACGTCCTCAAGAGTTTTCTTTCTTTAAGTAGATACAGACAATTGTTTTAGAAAAACATTTGCAAAAAGAAATTTTAGATTTTTTCCAGACAAAATTTCGCTTTATTGGAGCACAAAAAAAAAACACGTCAGGTCTGTATGACAGTGTTAGTTTCTGCAAGGAATAATTCAGAAAAAAGTTCGCCTAAAAAAAAAAAATTCGATTTTATTTCTTTTTTTTTTATTATAAACTTTATAATATTGAATTTCTTCGGCGATAATACATACCGTGTGAAAGGGACAGATGCTTGGAAAACCTTTTTTTAATTTTTTTGAAATTTTGCTCGGTTTATTTTTGAGTACCGACGGTACCGACAATGAGCTTGTCTGACAGTATTTAATGCATACTCTTACACTTCCTACACGCGTTCCTACCCACATCCTATCCCCAACATCTCACTAGGGCAGTGGTACGTCCTGAGGCAAGGGTGCCACTTCACCCCTCTAAGCCAGGGTGTTACGCGTTCCGTGCCCATTGGCTGGTTTGCAGTCAGGGGTAACCGACACCTCGGTGAGTATTAATGTTAATGGGGGCTATGACACGCTGGTACTACCTTCCCCTACACTCGTTGGACCAACTTGTGGATCTGAAAAATATTAAAAACCTAAACACGCGGGACTTAACTTCAACGCGACTAGCATAGCGGATAGAAGGGGCGGCTCTGGGCAAAGAAGGTAAGCTGTTGCCGAGCAGGGGCTTGGCCCCTCACCCGATGATATATATTTTCTTATTTTTTTCTCTTATTTTCTTACAAGTCAATGTCTTTCCATTTAATAAAAACAGGTTTTTTTTTCTTACTTATGGTACAGTAATTGTTAAAAAGTTCGGCCTTAATGTAGAAATTTCATAATATGAATTGACGCACTAGCGACTTCATTGCTTATTAATAGTTTTCCATCGCTTTTGGAAATGGCTCTAGCTAGTATATATCGCACCTGTTATAAATTAATGGGTATTTAATATAAATTATTAAGAGTTCTTTATGTAGTGCGATTTTAAATACAGATATATCCATAAGATCTGCAATGATACCAGCATTTAGTTACACTTGATATTTCTTTTATGTCTTCATTATTTAAAATTTTAGTATTAAGCTTTGCAGGTCAAATGTAAAAAGTCTTATGCGATATGATATTATGTTTTCTTAATGGTAAATCTTGATCAATAAATACATGTTTAAAACCATCAGAAAGAGATTATATTTCTTTGAACAATTTAAAGTTGATAATAAATTGTTTATTATTATTTTGTAATTGATTTTATGTTGTACTTTGATGTAGTTCCAGCTAACCACTTCCACACAGTGCCTAACTCATTAATACCCTTTTAGGCCTAGTTGATATTAACTGTAATAAAATTAGTTCAATTACTTCTAAGTCGTATTTAATTTCCCATTGTGATCTTTTATTAGTATCTTTATCAATATTTACTGATTCTATATTCATTATTTCTTTACAAAAACTCAAATTAGTTAAGTGGAATAAATCGTAATACGACTCATAAGTAAGGACATCATTTTTGTCCTAATCAATAATAAAGATTGATAAAAGTGGCATTAAGAAATGTATTTTCTGTAAAAAAAATATATATATATATCAGAGATCTGCATTAGTCCACCGCAACTACAAGTACGCCGCATACACACACCGTATTTGCAGACTCACGTCACAAAGCATCGCACCAAAACATGATGCGGTGTTTTTCACTCGTTTCTTTTGTGCAGTCCTTCTATGCGGTGCCAAATATGAGTAGATACCTACTGACTGGTTGACTTTTTACTCGTGTAAGCAGCGACCGCATATACGATTGTGTGTGCAACAACAACACGAACATTTTTCGAGCCAATGCACCGGTTTTAAAAGGGAGATCAAAACGAAATATGCAAAGGCAAGTTTAAACTTTATATTATTTTCTAGCATATTGTAATTATTCTGCGTGTGTATTCTGCTAGGCGGTTTGCGACTTACAGAATTTCCGCGCGTGAAAGAAACAGAGTATATTTTTGAGTGTGTCTTATTCCGCCGCATTGTTTTTGTGTATTGTCTGTGTCCTACACACAGACCTTGCGGTGGTAAAACACCGCAACCGCATATTATGCGGTGTGAGTAACACCGCAACCGCATTTGATGCAGTGTGAGTAACACCGCCACCGCTTTTTATGCGAGTATACTTGTAGTACTCAAATCAGGCACCGGTGCCGATCTCTGATATATATTACACCTTAAGATTATCCCTGCGTAAACCGAATTGCTTCTATTATTTTTTTATTTTAACGGTTTTAACCACTGGTTATTTATATCTGGGCTTAAGTTTATTCCTTTCTCCAAATTTCTTTTCGTAAACCCCTTTTTATTTCCTGTTTTCATTATGAACTTCTTACATTTTCGTCAGTGCAATCTTTAAATCTTTTAGGTTAATTTCATGTTCGATTCTAAATTCAGTCCGTTAATTTTAAAAATTTTTTATTAAAAAATTTTTAAAAAAAGCTTAAAAGTGTATTCCTATACCTTAAGAAAACCAGATTTAATACCTCAAATAGACATAAAAAAATTCAAAAAATGGCCTTTTTTGGCCCTCTAGGTGTATATGTCCCCTTATGGTTTAACAAGAAAGGAATCTAACTTCGGCACACCAAAGTTTGTATACCCTTGTAGCTTACAACTGGATTATTCTGAATTAAACACATTTGATCAAGCGGAGAAAAAACTAACAGGAACTATATAAAACATTTGTACAACATTCAGTTTGAACGTTTACCTATCAAACTATATTTACAGTTTATAGTTACAATTTTACATTTACAGTTTTTCATTTTTCTCTACATTAAATGGTAGTTTCTATGACAGATATATGATATAACCATCCGATTTGCATAAAATTAAACCGAAATTCTGAAATAATATAATAAGGCTATATCTTTGAGCAGGTAAATAAAAAGTTGATAAAAACGAAATTAAAATGTTTGTCAATAAATTTCTTGAACGTTGTCATGGCAGCTATATGATATAGAATAATACCCTGCAAGGGTATAAAAATTATAGTATGTTGAACAAGGCGGTTATAATTTGTACAGCCTTGCATTTGAGTCATCAGATTTAAAATACTTAAACGTATAGGGCTGGATATGACTCCTTCATTAGATGTGTAAAAATAGAATTGCCGTTCACGTTTTGGATGGTTCGAACTCTCGATTTTCTTTTGCATATTTTCACTAGGAGAATTCTTCCCTTTTCTTGCACACAGACTTTGGTGAAATATACGTTATATACGGTCGATCAAAATAAAATTGCTTACTAGTTTAAGTTAATACTTACATCTGTATAAGAATTTCCAGTAGTTTCAGCAATTTAAGGTACATCTCTGGCAAAAAACTTTCAAAATATATTTGATCAATTCTAGAGTCATTTCTCTGCTGAATTTTACAACTTAATCCGTCTTTTATTAATCCAAGTATTTGTTGGGTACAAATATATTTTGTATGTATTAATGGCTTTCTGAAAGTATTATATATATAAATGATAGATACATACATTAAATATTTCTTTCCTTTCTCACCTCAGTAAAATTATTAGAAAATCAATAAGATTGAAGATTCTCTGAAAAACGATTTGTGATCTATCAAATGGATCTTTTTTCACTTCGTACGTAAAATGTTCAAAGGAATGGACAATAAAACAACTGTCGAAAATTCTCTCTGTATTATTAAATTCACTTTTTATAAAATAATAGAGGGTTTTTAGCAGGGATAATTGGTAATCTCTCCATAAAGTTGCACCTTTACTTTTCCCACTGCTTGAATTACCGGGAATATTCTTTAACAAAAGCCAACATTCACCGGATTGATGAACAATATCAGAATTACCGTTGTCCAATAAAGATATTAAATACTTTTCAATTGATTTTATTCCAGTTTTTATTGATTTTGGGTAATATTTCAGGCAACGTTTAATTGTCAGTAAGACAGAAACTGTATAATTGGTGCTTTCATATATTCCAAAAGGCGGTAACACTTCAAATAGCTTAGGTAAATAACTGGATACAAATTTTTTTGACAAATTAACGTCGGATTTCATTTTTAAAATTAGAAGTGCTGAAAAATTGTTTTTGAAAATTCAGAGCATTAGTTAAAATAAATTGGAATAATATTAAAATTATGATTAATTTCGTAAATATATAAAAATTTATACTAAAAAACTAAAGTTTTAATTTTTATAGCCAGTACAATAGCAGGGAAAACAGAAAAACTAAGACTTAGCAAACTTCGGTGTCCGTCCGGAAACAACAGATCTCAGTAATTAACAGGGCTAGCTTTTTTTTTTAGATAATTTTTATATTTATATGTTGATCAACCAATTAAATGGTTATAAAACATAAGAAGTAACGAAAGTAACAAACAAAACAGGGAAAAATATAACAGGAACGATAAAAATAACAATTATTATAAAGGATTTATATTTAATTATTAACTAGTGGTGAAGCACTCGCGATCTTGGTCTCCTTCTTGACCAAAGATCACCTGGATGACGCCTCTTCAATCTTCTTTTAGACGTCGGGATAGCCATTGCAGCCGCTAGGTGGTTGATGTGAGCCTGAAGCCGATCATTGTAGCGACTTGAGTGGCGATTAATCTGCCACTCTGCCAATAAGAGATTGTGGGAACGTTGAGGTCGTTTGCGATGTCAACATTTCTCGCATACCACAGCGCGTGTGTAATTGTGCGCAACGCTCGGTTTTGAACCCTTTGCACTCTCATAATGTTTGAGTCAGAGGCTGTACCCCATATCCGGATGCAGTAGGTCAACGAAGGAACCACAATGGCTTTGTATAGCAACACTTTATTGCTGAGGCTTAGATTGCCTCCACGTGAGCCTCTTGTCCAGGATTAATTCGAGGTACTGCGCCTGAGGTGATTGTGGGATGAGCGTGTTCAGCAATTTAACCCTAGGGAGGACTTTATGCTTCAACTGAGACTGCCATTCATTGCCTTACAACAATCATTGAAAAGGCCATTGGCGCTCAACAGATAGCACTAGGTGCCTTTTTAGACATCTCGGGAGCTTTTGCCTCTCTTGTACGTAAAAATGTGTCCACACCCATTATCAGACGGATTCTGGAAATGCTTAAATCCAGAATCATTACTGTATACCTTGGAGGAACCATGAGCTCAATCACAGCCACAAGGCTGTTCCCTCAAGGTGGGAGTACTTTCCCCTCTCCTGTGGACTCTGTTCATAGACGAGCTACTGTATGAGCTCAACAACTTAAGGTTTCCCACCCAGGGCTACTCTGATGATCTAGTCATCTATATAGTGGGCTGACATGAGCAAACCATCTCGGACCGCATCCAGCAAGCCCTTAATATAGCCAACAGATGGTGTCAGGACAAAGGACAGTCCATAAACCCGTCATATCGTTCAACTCTCGCAGTGAGCGGACGTGGTTTTTCGTGAGCTCCGGGAAAAATTAAAGAAAGTGGATGAAATAAATTAAATACAAAGTATATTATTCTGGAGTGGTCCAAATAGTGCGAAAAGACGCTAACCAATAAAAGAAAAATATATTCTAAACTAGTGTTATGAGCAAGATAAGTGCTTATTTAATTTAAATTAATAAGTTCCACGCGCAATAAGCTCGAATAATGAGCAGCGATAAAAAGAATGAACGTAGAAGCTCCGTAAACCCAAGAAACGCCTGTTACTCTTACTTCTCAACACGCGATATCATCGAAGAAAAGAAGTCAACAAAGAGCAACCCGGCTCTACTGACCGTAGACAGCAAGAGAGCGAGCTCTTGCTCACCCTCTTTGCTTACTCCTACTCCCACATCTTGGAGCTATCAATGCCAAACCTCACCACCGCCGGCTTCTATGGAAGAAGCTCCAACAACTAGCAGTGCTACAATTTCTGCAGTCGCAGCAAGACCACTACCAACAACGAAACAGACTACCAATGTTTCGAATTCGGTGCCAACGGCCGCAGTGCAAAATACAATGGCAACAAAAACCGTAAGCTTCGATAAGCAACCGGCGGTTCCAGCTATACAGACCGGTATGGATCGCTACATCCAGATTAAGCGTAAGCTTAGTCCACTAAACACGGTTGGTAATAAACCAAAGATCAACCGTACCAACACAAGCAATAACCAAACTAGGAGTTCCAATGATAACCGATTCGCCATCTTAGCTGAGGAGGAGAACAACCGAGCAGAACTGGGGCAGGTGACCCAAAAGAAACCAAAGTCCCCACCTATATACGTAAGGGAAAAAAGCTCAAACGCCCTGGTCAACATAATTGTTGCGCTGGTCGGGGAAGCAAATTTCCATGTTGTTCCGCTTATAAAAGGGAACATACACGAGACCAAAATCCAAACGAAGTCGGAAGAACACTTTAGAGCCGTGTCTAATTACTTGGTGGATTCAAA
>VNJU01003348.1:0-14608 GCA_008042675.1 Drosophila seguyi
GCTTCTACTAAGCTAGTCACGATGAGGCACAATCATTCCTTCCTATCGCTCCCAACAGACATTATACAGTATATACGATTTAATAACAGTCTTATAAATGAACTACATACACATAAATTAACAAGACAAAAATATTTAAAAACAATGGTACATACATAAAGGCGTTTAATAATTATTTCTTAATTTTTAATCTGTCAAATACAATAAACAATCTTCACTGTACATATTCCATATACGAAACAAATGTTCTTATCTATTAGTTTATAAATGTTGATGCGGTTTATATTTAACATGAGCTTACTTCGCCGGCGCTCACAGGTAGAGGAAGGCTCCGATCGAGAAGTGATCTGTCCCTCCGCATGTCAGCATGGATAGCAGCGCTAAGCCAACGCGCAAGAATCCGCGCCAGAATGCAAATATTATCTCACAATTGATATTTGCCTGGGCCATACCTTTGCTCTACCGTGGATCTCGAAGGGGCCTGAATACTGACGATCTGACGGAGTGCCTCAAGGAGGATCAGTCGGAGCAACTGGGCGATCGGTTGGAGGAGTAAGTATTTTTTTGAAATACAAGCTAACCTGACAGAGAAGTCTAATGATTGTGGAATGCTTTCAGGCAATGGTTTAAGGAACTGGAACGTTCGCATCGAAAGGAAAAGAAGCCCCACCTCAGGAATGCTCTGTTCCGTTGCTTTCTAGGACCAACAATAGTCAATGGTCTCATTTGCCTGATATATATAGTGATCAAGTGAGTGTGAAATGTCATAATACCTGCCTTACTTCGCTATACATATATATATAACTCTGTTCCTAGAACCTTGATACCAGCTGTCCTAGCCCAGTTGTTGATCCAATTCCAAAAGGCTCCTGTTTTAAAAGCTGCCAGCGCAATGGATACGGATAGTGATTGGTCGGTCAATCGGACTGCTCGCTCCATTGGAAGCTATGTGCTCGCCCGGGCTGTGGCCGATGCCGGTGGCTCACTGAGTGATAGTAAGTCTATATACACTTTATAATTATTTATTGAATATTATTTAATTTATATTATTATTATTATTTTACAGCCCACTCCCCCAATTCGCTGGAAAAGGGAGGTCCCTTGAAGGAGCCTCTTCAGCCTGTGTCCGATGCGGTGGATCGAAACGAGCCCTTGGTGCCCAATATCTTTGATCAGACAACTGATTATGTGTGGCACGACACATACGCTCTGGGCACGATCCTGGTGACCTCAACCCTATTCTGCTGCTTCTTGCTGCACCACGTGGATCTCCGCCAGCGACTAATGGGCGCTCGTATGCGTATTGCTTGCTGCTCGTTGATCTACCGAAAAACCCTTCGGCTCTCGATGAAAACAGCTGGCCAGACGCCAGCCGGTTACCTTATCAACCTGCTCTCCAATGACGTGAATCGCCTGGACTATGGCTTTATATTCATGCACTGGATCTGGATTATGCCGCTGCAGGCGGTGCTCACATGCTACCTGATTTGGCGGAGCATCGGTATACCGGCGCTGGTCGGAGTGATTGGACTGCTGCTGAAAACGGTGCCCGTACAGACGGCCTTGAGCAAGGTCACCTCAGTACTGCGGATGAGGATTGCGGAGCGAACGGACGCCAGGGTGGGCATCATGAACGAGCTGGTGCAGGGCATCCAGGTGATAAAGATGTACGCCTGGGAGCGACCCTTCCAGGCGGTGGTGGCTGAGGCTCGGCGCCGTGAAATCCAGCAGATCCGCTATGCATCGTACCTGCGAGGCTTCTACCTCAGCACCATGGTGTTCACGGAGCGCTCCACCCTCTACATCACCCTGGCGGCGGCAGCTCTGATGGGTCAGACCATCACGGCAGACTTTGTCTTCTCCGCAGCCAGTTACTATAACATCCTGCAGTTGGTGGCTGCCATCTGGTATCCTCTGGCTGTGAGCTTCGGAGCAGAAGCCTTGGTATCCCTGCGTCGCATTCAGGATTTCCTTTTGCTTGACAGCCGCGAGGAGCGGACGCATGGATTGACGCACAAGCGAGAGCAGGAGGCTGGCGATACCAGAGCTGTGACCATCAAGGACATCAACGCCAGCTGGGACAATGAGAAGCCACAGAGAACGCTTCAGGGCATTAATCTGCAGATCGAGAAGGGTCAATTGTGCGCCGTGATTGGACCCGTCGGTGCCGGCAAGAGTTCCATACTGCAGTTGCTCCTCGGCGAGCTGCCGGTCATCGATGGCGGTGTGGTGATTCAAGGCGACCTTTCCTATGCTGCCCAGGAACCGTGGCTCTTCACTGGATCGGTGCGGAATAATATCCTGTTTGGTGAGGAGTACGAAAAGAAGCGCTACCAGGAGGTGACCAGGTGCTGCGCCCTGGCCACAGACTTCCAGCAGCTGCCAAGCGGCGATAAAACCATTGTCGGTGAGCGAGGCGCTTCCCTATCTGGTGGTCAACGAGCCCGGATCAGCTTGGCGCGAGCTGTTTACAAGCCCGCGTCGATTTATCTACTCGACGATCCACTGAGTGCCGTGGATGCTCACGTGGGAAGGCATCTGTTTGATGAGGTGATCGGACCCCGCGGACGACTAGCTCAGCAAAAGGCCACCCGAATCCTTGTGACCCATCAGATACACTTCCTATCCGAGGCGGACTTGATTGTTATTGTGGACCAGGGACGGATTTTACGGCAGGGCACCTACGAGGAGCTGGTCAACAGTGATCTGGACTTTGCCAAATTACTGGAGCGCCCCAAAGAGGAGGCAGAGGCAGACAATAGTCGCCACAAGTCATCGATCAGTGGCATTTCGCTGGAGACCGATGACGAGGACATACCCTTTATCGATGGGGAAAAGGATGGGTATCAGCAGCTGAACAAGCAGAGCAGCTCGGTTCATGGTAGCAAGTCGGTGAGTTAGGAGTATATTCCGCATTTTTAAACAATTATTAAACTTTGTGTTCAGTTGGACAGCTCGCAGCAGGACGAGGAAGCGGACGAAGAGGCTCTGGCCGAAGCCCAAGCCTCGGGCGGAATATCGCCACGTGTGTGGTACGAGTACTTCCACGCGGGCAGCACCCTGATCAGCTTCAGCTTCATGGTTTTCGTGATGATCATGTCGCAGGTGGTGTGCAGCAGCTCGGATTTCTTTGCCAACATCTGGACGCAGCAGGAGCACCAACGGTCGCAGGGCCAGGCCACCAGCTTCACGACTTTCGAGTGCCTGTACATCTACGGAGCCTTGATCATCGCCGTGGTCATTATGACCACCTTCCGTGGCTTCCTGTTCTTCAAGATCTGCATGCATGCGTCGAAGGTGCTGCACGATCGGATGTTTGCCTGCATCCTGCATGCCACCATGAGATTCTTTGACACCACTCCCTCGGGACGGATTCTCAATCGTTTCTCCAAGGACATGGGTGCCGTCGATGAGCTGCTTCCCCGGGCCATGATGGACTTCATACAGATCGCCCTGGTGATGTTCGGCATTCTGATTGTTATCAGCATAGTGAATCCGGTTTTAATTGCGGCCATGTTGGTGGTGGGACTTGTGGATGTGCTCATCCTCTTGCTGTACCTGCGTCCCTCTCAGGACCTGAAGCGGCTGGAGGGCATCTGCCGGAGTCCGGTCTTCTCCCACCTGAGTGCTTCGCTCTCTGGCCTGGCCATTATCCGATCGCGGCAGCTGCAGGAGCTGGTGGCCAAGGAGTTTGATCTGCTGCAGGATGTGCACAGCAGCGTCTGGCAGCTGACCATGGCGGCCAATACGGCATTGGGTCTATGGCTGGACTGCGTCAGTTGCGTCTTCCTCACCTCTGTCACATTCAGTTTTATCGTGTCCAATGAATGTAAGTCTTGAATTTGTGCCTTTAGTAATATTCTAACCCGTTTTCTTGTTACCCTTTTAGCCACCTACAGCGGCAACGTGGGTCTGGCCATCTCCCAGGCCATGATCCTAACAGGTATGGTGCAATACGGTGTGCGTCAGGTGGCCGAGTCCCTGCAGCAGATGACCAGCGTGGAACGCGTGCTGCAGTACACCGAATTGGATCAGGAGCCGGCGCTCAGTGAGAAAATACCATCGCAGCAGTGGCCCACCAACGGTCAGGTGGAGTTCCGGAACATGAGCTGTCGCTACGATCCGAATGGCTCGCCGGTGCTGAAGAACCTTAATCTCACCATTGAGGCGGGCTGGAAGGTGGGCATTGTGGGTCGCACAGGTGCCGGAAAGTCATCCCTGATTGGAGCCTTGTTCCGGTTGGCCCACATCGAGGGCGAGATACTCATCGATGGCGTGGAAACGGGAACCATTGCCCTTGAGATTCTCCGTACTCGCATCTCTATAATACCTCAGGATCCGGTGCTCTTCTCGGCCACCATTCGATACAACCTGGATCCCTTCGAGCGGTACACTGACGCCGAGCTTTGGGCCGCCCTGGAGGATGTGGAGCTGCGCGGTGCCATTCCCGGACTTGATTTCATGGTCACAGAGCGGGGCAGTAACTTCAGCGTGGGCCAGCGGCAGTTGCTGTGCTTGGCGCGGGCGATCCTGCGGAACAACAAGGTCCTTGTGCTGGACGAAGCCACGGCCAATGTGGACCCGCAGTGAGTGCATAAGATGGTGACATCAGAGCTTATTTTAATCCCTCTCCCGAATTCTTGCAGAACTGATGGACTGATCCAGCGCACCATTCGCATCAAGTTCCAGCATTGCACGGTCCTCACGGTGGCGCACCGTTTGCATACGGTCATGGACTCGGATCGTATCATTGTGATGGACGCTGGAGAGGCTGTGGAGTTCGATGTGCCGCATTTGCTGCTGAAGAAGTCGCGTGGCCACCTCCGGCAAATGGTGGAGGCCACGGGCGCAGAGGCGGATGCCCTGAAAAAGGTGGCCAGTGACAATCACAAGCGCATGCAGAGATTGAGAGATGAGCGTGACCGTGCCACGGAGTTAGACGAGAGTGAGGGGTAGACTGCGGGGACGTCTAATCGGGATTTGCATTTACCCAAAGCTGGTGCTTCATATGGCTCAAGGCGTTAGGCTCCAAGGAGCGAAGACCATTGTCCAATCAAAAACCGTACCAAAATGAATTTCCTCTACTCACAAGACAAAGATTATGTTGTACGTGTTCAATGTACTTAGCTTAGTTAAGTTTGTAAACGAAAAGTCTTGATGTGCTGCCTTATACGTATTGTACTTATGTATAGATATAATCTCTACAACAGGAACTACAGTGAGCTTTTGTATACAATCTCCTCTTGTAGACCGCCAGTGAAAGTTCGCCAACTGAGAACATGACAAAACAAAGACACTTTCAGAACAAGACCCTATCCTTTAGGGATCCGTATATCTTCTATCTTACTCGCTAGCTAGTTTTTCACATACTATATATTATATATACAATCTGTACATTAAACCACACGCCGTGAACATTGTACTTGAAACTCTAGTTAGGAATATACATAGTGTGAAATGTCGAGTTTATTAAAATATAAATAATTGTCATACAAATCAATAATACAATTTAAAATCTAAACATAATCTAGCCTGCTCATTTGCGTGTTGACTTCCGATGAGCTTTTCTCCCGCCCATCATTGGGGATGGATTGTGATTTGTACTTAGCTTACTTTGCTGCTCGTAGGGAATGGGTGGTGTGCCATCCGGGTAATGCACCAGCGAGAGACGGCTCTCCCCGGAGAAAAGGGCCGTGCCCGTGCTCTGAACTGAACCAGATTTATTTGCCAACGAAACGAAGGAGCCAACGGGAGTGGAGGTCTTCTGTCTGTCGTTGGTGGCTCCAGTGGCATGACTCACTCCCACGGCTGGAGTTAACGTCGTGCTGGAGTTGGGAGAGAAAGAGTGGAGGACAGACTTTAGGAAGTGTCCTCTAAGAGACTCGTCCGAGCTCTCGGCAGAAGCGTTTTCGGGCTGAACGCGATGCTTGAGGAGTTCCCGGGTCAGAAATTCCCGTAGATTTAGAGATTTTCCCAGCTGGCTGGCATCCTGCATGTCGGGTTCATCGTGTGACCGATGGCCGCCCCGCATCCTAGACTGCCGAGGCATCCGCTCGGGCGATGTGCTGGCAGTGCTGCTCCCCATGCCACCCGACCGATTCCTTCTCTTATGGACCGGTTTATGCCACGGAGCCCGCTGGTCCACATCGGAAGAGTAGTTGCTGCCGGTTAGCGGATCAATGCCACTCTCGTTGGGTGCCTCGTTGGAGTCGGGAGCCACGCTTTCGCGCCGCGTGCTAGAGGCCACGTCGTGTGCCGTCAAGGTCGTCTCCGTCATATTGCAGCGTCGAAATGAGCTCCTTAAGATCCTTCGCTGGCGCAGCTCTTGCTCCACATCCAGGGAATCGGATGAGTCGCGCTCGAGGCTCGCACTGTCTATCAGCACCCTCTCATCGGCCGGGTACTGTTCCACCAGTTTCTGTAAGTAATCTCTTCGTTTGGGAAACTCCCGAATCTTCATATTAACCACTCGCAACTGACGGATCAAATCTGCCGTCTCCAGGGTCCCCTGATCCTCATCCCCATCTACTTCCACGCGCACGTTGGTGGTGGTAATGTTCTGCAGGTAGGCATTAATGCTGGGGAACTCTCGGTAATCAGCTCCGACTCGCTGATGAACGACTTGAACCAGATCATTGAAGTCGCTTTGCAACTGCTGGCTCTCATCGGCTCCCATCGTGGACATGTCCAGGTGCAATTCCTTGGCATACTGATCGAAGTTGGGAAAAGGCCGGGGTACCGGTGTAGCGGCCACAATGTGCGACTGCCCCGGGGTCTCAACTTCCGTAATAGTGGACAGTTCGTGGCCCAAGTCCTCCTCGTCCAACTGGGGACTGTAACGCCGGATGGTAGCTGGAGGGGCTTTACTACGGTTGCGCATTCCGTTGCTCTGAGTAGAGGAGATTAACGAGACGGGCTCTGTATCCACATGCACATGCCCCTGGGCCGTAAGGGGACGCGAGTCCGCGATGCCACTGTCCCGGCTGGCAGCCGTGGGCTTGTTCTTCTGCAGAGGCAGACCCTCCGAAAGGGAAGCCGTCTGGGAATCGCTGCGTTCAGATTGGGTTCGGCTCCTGGTCGGCTGATGATGCTTCTGGCCAGTTGGCAGCTCGAAATACTCTGTAGATTGGCGCTCACCATCGCTGTTTGATGTGAGAGTGACCTCCACCAGGCGCTGCTTCTCCTCGCGCACCTTGGTGATCAGGTCTGTCAGCTCGGCGATCCGTGCTGTACAATTCTCCGTCAGCTCTTCGAAACGGTCCATTTGCCGGGCCGAAGAAGTTTCACTGGTCGACTTTGTTTTCGTTTTTTCGGTTGCAGTGAACGTCTTGCCGCTGGAGCTCTGTTGCTTTACCCTGGTCACCTTTTCGTACTGGACTTGGGTCTCAGTTTTCTTTTTTCTGTCCGTGTCCCCCATTGGAGGCACTGTTTTTCTGGTATCCTGTTGTGTCACTCTTTTATTTACTTCTTGATGCCTTCTGCTTCCTTCTTGTCTTTCTCTTTCCTTGGTTTTTTTGTTACAATCTTCCTTTTTGGCGGCCAAACGCTTGTTCCAGATCTTATCAAAGTTTCGCATGCTGCTCTCCATGTCGTGGGCCTGCTGCTCCCTCTGTAATTGCTGCTGGCATCGTATGGAATCCTCGAGATCGTTAACAAAGCTACGATTCTCGGCAATGAAGGTCTCCACCCGTTCCATGCGTTGAGCATTTACGATACTCGCATATGCTTTGTCTGCTTCCGGGGCTATATTAGACGATGTGTTTATGATCGATGGAGATGGTGTGGTAAGATCGGAGCTGCTCACACATAAACTTCGCATGTTCTGGGGGTTCATCTCTAGCAGACGATCGATGTAATGAGCAATCAAGGGATGCAAGGGGGCAGCTGCAGGAGGAGATGCTTCACAGCCCCTATTAGGATTGAAGCTTTTGTAGCTCACGGGCGGCAGACTGCGATAGGCGGTGGAGTTTGAGTCAAACGAATTCTGACGCTGTTCCTGTGGCCCAGACTGTCCCACGTTTGCAACTTCTGGTGGCCTCTGTGAAGCCTCTCTGGGTGTGCAGTCCGAGCTGGTCGTGGGTACTTCTTTGCCATTTGCCATAGTTTCCACTTGGGCTTTAGGTTTTGATTTACCGCGCGGCACATATTGCTTTACGGTGCCGTCGCTCTTAACTTTGATGATTATCTCCAGCGGCTTGTCCGACTTGGAGGTTGTTTCGCCATTTTTACCATCACTGGATTTTTTGTTCTTAACGTCATTGTAGAAATCCTTTAAACGCTGATCAAGAATGGCTTCCTTCTGCTGCAAATCCGATTCGCGTGCGTTAAGTGATCGCGTTCTTTCCGCCAGAATATCAGCTCGCTCCTGACGTATGTTGTCAATCAACTTCTGGGCTTTGTCACCCTTTGATTCGGCGTCCTCGCCGGCCTTCAGCTCCTCCAGCAGCTGGCCGCGTATATTCTCAATCCGTTCGAGCAGACCCCGCAATCTCATCGACTTCAGGGAGTTGCTCTGTTGGGCCTTAATGTCAGACCTCAGTTGCTTGCTCTGATCGTCGGCATAATCGAGGAGGATGGAGCAGCAGCTCTCGATGCTGCCCAGATCGTTTCGGTTACCTCGAACTGGATATTCGCCCAAATTGACGGCCTCCGGAGTTGTAGCCTTGCTTCGCGTCGACGTAGTTGGACCCGATTTGGTGCCGACTTCGGGGCAGGTAATAATAGCCGGACGCAGCAGCATCTGTTCCATGGCCTCATTCATTTTCTGTTCTCGCCTGGATGCCACATCTGCATATCGATGGCTAGCTATGAAGTTGGCCTAAAGGACATTTTTTAATATTAGTTAAGTTGGTTTTATTTTTCTTCATAGTTCACTTACATCGCTCGGCAAAAGATTCGGATCTTGCTGGGTCATGGCATCCAGCTTCTCGGTCAGCTCCGCGCAGTCCCGACGTATTTGCTCGCGTTCCAAAGCCTTCTGACCCCGATCGTGGGTAATTTTTCTATATCAGTGCAAAAAACAAGGACAAATTAGAAATATAAATAGTTAGGAAAAGGAGACTATTGATCTAAATTGATTTTTTTAATCCAAGAACTTGCCTGAGTTTGTCCAGCTCCTGTTCTCGCAGTTCCCTTAGCTGGTTCTCGATGCGGGCATGATCCATTGCGTTCAGCTGACTGGGATCCTTCTCATTGCATTGCACAGACTGCGACGACGCCTCGTAGGTTCTATGGTACTTATTGCCGTGATCGTAAAACTGAACCCGTCCTCCCGACTGTACAGTCTTTGGTCCCTGCTGTATTGTAGTTGTGCTAGTGGAAACCGTAGACTGTGTGGCGATGCTAGGCGGTGCTGTTACAGCGGTCACATGCACTGGCTGCTGGGCGTACATAGGATGGGGTGGCATGGGATAGGGCATCGAATATGGCACTGCGTAAGGCTGCATTGGTGCTTGTGGATAAATGTGGATATAGGGCTGAGTTTGTGGTAGCGGATAAGCTTGTGGCATCGGAGGGTTTGGCATCACAGGGATGTGTTGTGGTACATTAGTTTGTTGTGGAATGGGTCGCAGGTTCCCGAGGGGTTCTTGCGCTGGAACCGGCCTGGTCGGTGGCTCTGGCTCCTGAATGGCGTCAATCACTTTTGGAAGTGTAGATTGTGTCTTTCCCTTCTGATTTCTCAAGATGCCCGGATCGATAACCTTGGCGCGAGGTGGACTCGTTCTTAAACCAGCTCGCTTGGCTGGTTGTTGTTGTTGACGAGATCCTACACTGAATTTCTTGGGAGATCCCAAATTGGTTTTTTTGGGTGATCCTAAAGTGGATTTATTGAGAGATCCCAAAGTGGATTTCTTAGGAGTTCCTGTCGTTTTGGTGGCCGTAGTAGATACTGTCTCCACTTGAATTACGGTTTTCGTGGGAGACCGCGGCAGTGATTTGGCGGGACTAAGTGGCGCAGTTTCAGCCACCTCGGGCTGACACCTTGGTTCGGTTCTAATGTTTGTCCTGGTTTCAGTGCGTCTGACGAGGTCAGTGATCTGGGTGAACCTCGGCCGGCGTTGGTTCTCCATCCTCTCTGGACTGACATCCTGGTTGGGTCTCACTATATGGCTGAATTTGCGGTTGGTTTGCATAAACCGATCGTTGATCTCCAAGCCCCGACCATCGTTCACGGACTCGGAAAGGGAATCATCGATGTCCACATCAACTATTACTGGCGGAGTCTTCTGGAGGCGCCTATTGCTAGTGGGACTTTCGTTTGGCAAAATGAACGAGTCGTCATCGGAGGATTCATCCTCATCGGTGGTGACATCGCAACACCTCTTGCGCTTGCAATCATCTTCCTTTTGACCCTTGCAACCAGATTTTACAGAACCACCGCGAAGGCGGTTCTCCTTGTCCTCGGCCTGCGCCGTGGGGGTCTGTGTGCCCGCCGTGGCTCGTCCCTCCGGGTTTAGTTTCATTTCGGTCGTTGGCAGCGGCTGTACATTATTAGCTTTGGGCTTTAACGACCTTATCGCGGCCTGCTTGCGGCAGTTTTTAATTTTTTCATTTTTTTCAAGCCGATTCTGTTCGGTACGCTCGTTTTCCTCCCTCGCGGCGCGGTGGGCGCCGCCCACCTGAAAAATTGCCGAGCGGTAGTCCTGGTGCCTTCTGGCCAAAACATTCTCGCGCCAGGCGTCCACCTCCTTCTGCCTCTCTAGCTCCAGTTTTTCGATCTGACGCTCCTTTTCAGCGGTGACTCTTTCACGTAGTGTTTTAGCCACATGGTTGGAGGTCACTCGCACCTAGTTGGAAAATAGGTCACATCAATATTGACCATTGGGCTGCTGCGTAATTAACTCCGAACTATGGCTTACCTGCTGCAAACGGGTTATGCGACGCTTACTCTCCAGATCTTTGCGCACCCTTTCCGGGTCGTCCAGCCTGCCGATGGGCCTCCGGCCGAACTTTCCATTCACCTTGAAATGCAGAGCCATTTGCTCTAAAAATACTTACAATTATTATGGCAGCATGGACGCACACAAAACAAAAACAACTTTGAGTGTAAAATCAAACAACACAGACTTCAAAAATTCCTCCAAAGGCCAAGCGTGTTTGGTGTGACCACAGCAGACTACCGAAAATATACTATAATATCCCGTATTCGTTTTCAAAATATACCATTTATAAATACCAATATTTTGTCAATGTGACAACCCTGCGAGCTGGCGATTGTATTGAGAACAGCTGTCGATGTTTGGATTACGAGATTGTAAATAGAAATTTCGAAATTAAATATTTTGGCTGTGAAATCGTCTGTGAATGGCTTTCCTACTAAGACAAGTGGCCAGGACGGGTCTGCAGAGGTAGTACATCCTGAAAAATAGATTGATCATTCCGTAATATTATTGATTTTCCAAGAAATCTCCTGCTGATGCGGCACGTCTCCGCCTCCGCATCCGCAAATCCCGAGCTCAGTGTACAGGTGAGCGAGAGCTGCCTAAAGCGACTCCGCGAGATCTGCGTGGACGGATCGTTTCTGCGGGTGACAGTCGAGGGCGGCGGATGCTCCGGCTTCCAGTATAAATTCGATTTGGATTCGAAGCTCAACGAGGATGATCGGGAGTTCGGCGAAGATCAGGCCAAGGTGGTGATAGACACCATATCGCTGGAGTACTGCAGCGGAGCCACCGTCGACTATCACAGCGAACTGATCCGTGCCGGATTCCGCATGGTGGCCAATCCGCTGGCGGAGCAGGGCTGCTCCTGCGGTTCCTCCTTCTCGATCAAGTTGTAGAGATAAGCGCCTGTTACTCAATGTTTAAACTTTAAAGAAGTTATTTAATACACAGATAATGTTCAGTTATATACACGTCGAGGGTGGACAATAACAAAACAGGCGGAGGCGGGCGTTCCCGGTTAGTTATTTTACAATAATATACAGTAAAGCAGCAGGGCGGGACTCGCTGCCCACTCCGAGCTCATTTGCAGGCAGCCAGTTGGTCGCTCAGACTAATAACCTGCTCCGTGAGCACGCTGATCTGCTCCTCGTAGTTAATACGGGTCGTGGTCTGGGGAAAAAGGTGTTATTATTTAAATTTCAGCAGGAAAGTCATTTGGCAAACCCACCAACTCCTCTTCGAGCATTTGCAGGGCTCCGCCCAGGCTGGCCAGCTGTTCGTCTTTGGCCTTCAGTTCGTGCGTGGCATTTTCCAGGCAGTTTTGCAAATGCTGCCCCTCCAGCTCATAGGAGCGCAACTTCGATTCCGCCTGCACCTTGAGCCGCAGCAGATCTTCAAACTTCTTGCTGAACACACTGTAGATGAGCTGCTCCTTGGAGGGCGGCTCGGGGGGTTCCTGCAGCGAGTCACGGGCTCGCTGGCTGCCCTTGGTTTCGGGCTCCGCGGGCCGTACTGTCACGCCCGCCGCCGCCGTGCTGCAGCTGCACGTGCTGAGATCCTGGTTAGGGTTCGAGACAAATGCCTGGTGCAACTTGGCCACTTCGAATTGGGCCCGCCAGTGCGCTGCTTCCTTTTCGAGTATAGCAATCCGATCATCCGTGTTGAGTTGGGCACTGTTCGGCTGCTGCTGGAGATTGTGGAGTGGAGTATTATCGCTTCCTGTGGCGCTAAGGGCGTCCTCGCTGCCAAGCTGGAAAAAAGTCCTACTAGGTTAAGATAATGTAAGTTATAAATCTTGGCATCTGGCTCTTACCATGCTGGTTGCATCCACCAGCTTGGTTTCAAGCTCGCTGTTCCGGTGCTGAAGCGTTTCCACCTCCTTTCGCAGCCGCTTTTCGAGTTCGTTCTGGTCGCCTATCCGCTTTTCCAGCTTCTGTTCGAGTGACGCAATTCGTTCCGTGTGCAGCAGCAGGTCTCGCTGCTTGTCGTCAATCTGTGGGCGATAAGTGGGACTTCTAGCTCATCTTTCTTGATTATGCAGCTCAAGAATGTTGCTTACCAATGACGTCAGCTGCGCATTCTCCATGATTTTCTTCTGCAGCTCTTCGAAAATAAGCGCCTCTTGGGCGGCATTTGCCTCGCTAGCTGCATCTGCGTGGGCATTGCCGGGAGCTTCGGGGTGCCGGGGACCGCTACCCAGCAGTCCCCGCCTACCGCCCGCATCCTTTTCTTTTTTCTGACGCTGCTCGTTGATTGAGATTTCTTGTTGCAGCTGCGACACGCGCGACTCTAGCTGCTTGTTGCGGAAGCCCAGGGAGTCCACTTCCTGCTCCATTCGGCGCAGTGATGTGGCATACTGCTGCACCTGCTCCCGGAGTCCGCCCTCCTTCGCCTGCTCCTTTGCGTGCTCCTCCACCGCCCTCTTCAGCACCGTCGCCTTGGCACGCAGCTAATCATGGCGGTAGGAAAGGAGATTAATTGGATTAATGGGCGTTAACTGTTGCTGCTTCGAGGGAACTTCATACCTTTGAGTATTCTGTGGCCAGTTTCTGATACTTGGCCTCCGGCACGGTGGCCTCCATGAGGACTGGTTTCTCTGCCATCCAGGCAGGCTTTCGGGAGTCGTCTGTTTTTGGCGACGGTGTACTTCTACTGCCAAAATGTTTTAAACAAAAAAGAGCGTAAAAATATTTTTGCGTTGGCCCATTAGTGTGACCAAGAAACCAGCCTTTCCGAATATGTGCCACAACAACAAAAAGCGTTAAGAAATGCAAAATAACGATAGAAACGTTATCGAAATCTATCGGATTTGAATTTAGGACTAAAACGGACTAAAATAACCAATTCATTTTATTCTATTAAATCTTCTAGTTGCATTTGTTGATTTTGTAAAAAACTACATTTTCGATTGCTTTATAAACTTACTTATAAATATTATACCCTTGCAGGGTATTATAATTTTAGTCAGAAGTTTGCAACGCATGGAAGGACACATTTCCGACACTATAAAGTATACATATTCTTCATCAGTCTCAAAAGCCGAGCTTGTCCCTCAGTTTTGAAGCTATCTGAATGAAACTTTGCAGTTAGTCTTTTAAATGCCCTTACTAATATATGTATAAGTCGGAACCGGCCGGATCGGACGACTATATCAAATAGCTTAGCCAATTTTTAGATATAATAAATAATAAATAAAATGTGAGATTTGGCCATTTTGTATTATTCTTGAATTTCGGTTTTAATTTTAACAAAATCGCACAACTTGTCACATAGCTGCCGTAGGACCGATCGGACAATTATGAGGAAAAAATCTAACTTAGCCTTCAACATATTTTCATAAAATTTGACCCATGGCCATTTTGGGGTTATATCATCAAAGTTTTTGAAAATTGGCAAAAAATTAGAAAAAAAATTTTTTAATGCAGAAAAGTTTTCCTCGAAAAAACAAGAAGAAAAAACTAAACCAGACTGAAATTGGTTCAGTTTAGGCCGAGTTATGGCCAAACAACATTGATGATGCTAGCCAAAAAGGTGACCCATTTTTTTCAATAAAAGTTAAGGGGTTATATCATCAAAATTTTCGAAAATTGGCTAAAAAAATAGGTATTGACTTTGAATGCAGAAAAGTTCTCCTCGAAAAAACAAGAAGAAAAAATTAAACCAGAGTGAAATCGGTTGAGTTTAANGCCAAGTTATGGCCAAAAACCATTGATGATATTAGCCAA
>VNJU01003355.1:0-10983 GCA_008042675.1 Drosophila seguyi
AGTGGAAAGGCGGTCCCAAGAGCTATTGCCTAGTGGTAACACTAACACCGCTAACTGAGGCCCAACGCTGAAGGGCCTCGCTGCGCTGAACATCCCAGGGTACCTGCTGCAGATTGTGAGGAACTATTTCAGCGATAGGGTGCTCACCGTGGACACGGACATGGGTTCCAGGGTATACAAGTCTCCCGCAGTTCTCCGTGTTGGGGCCCCTACTCTAGAACATCTCGTCGTTCTCCTTGATTCAAGGAGCACCTAGAGTACGCCCAGAAGAAGGCTAGCGGGACTGTGGTAGCCCTTTCCCGTTTCCTTATGGACACCAGAGGCCCAAGGAAGCCCCACATCTTAAATTTTATGAAACTATGTGAAAAATGAAGTAAGTTAGTTGGTTTTTTTTCTTAAATTTTTTCGATCGTTCCGATGGTAGCTATATGATATAGTCGTCCGATCCGGCTAGTTCCGACTTATATAGTAGTGAGAGCATATAGAAGACTATCTGCAAAGTTTCATTCGGATACCTTCAACACTGAGGGACTAGTTTGCGTAGAAATGGACGGACAGACATACAGACGAACATGGCTAGATCGACTCGGCTGTTGATGCTGATGAGGAATATATGTACTTTATACTTCTGACTAAAATTATAATACCATGACTAGGCGCCTCACGCTTCGCTTCATGACACTCGATCCGCTCGTTCGCCCATGTTGGCCTCGCTCGCACCGCTCGCCACCCCTCTTTCTTTTTGCCTTACGCATGTTGAATTTTGATCATAATTCATATTAATAATTTTTCAGCAAGTCGGAGAACTTTTTTATATAATAGAGATTGCACGAACAGGAACCCTTTAGGGTCTTATGTACCGATTACAACCGCCTCTTTGACTGTATGGAGGGCAGTGAGTGCCTCCCTCGTCTTAAAACTATATTGCTAGTAGAATTAGCTCGTAATAATGCATGAACCTAAAACTAAAATTTCCTCGTACTTTCCTTTAATTTACTTATCACGCGTCTATCTAGAACGCGATCGTGCCGTACGTCAAACGGCTGCGCCCCTCGGTCGGTTGGGCGGAAGGTGGGCGTGGGACCCACGAGCAAAAAAAAAAAAAAAAAAAAAAAAAAAAAAAATTAATTGAACTTAATTCAAATTTGCAAACATCGATTTGTCGGCACCTATTGTGTAGAAGATCTGTTTCCTTCCCTCAGAAACTTAGGCACAGTTTGGAAGTGATCTTCGGACTCCAATTCAACTTTCGTTTCGTAATTGTTTCCTTTAACAAGCGAAACAACATGAAAATTGTTGTTATCGAACAGCGCATAAATTTTATTAACCAGTTCGTTTTAGCTCTTTTCGCTAATATAAATAGCTGGGGTTTTGCTTACTTTTGGGACTCCTGCCCAAGCTCTCCTTGGTTGCTCATTGTTTTAGTTGGCACGGTTGATCTCTGGCTTATTACCAACCGTGCTAAGCGATCCATACCAGTCTGTATGGCCGGTACTGCTTATTGCTTATCGAATCTTATCGTTTTTGTTGTCATTACATTTTGCGCTGCTCCCGTTGGAAAAATTTCCCAAAATTGGTAGTTAATTTAAAAAAAGCTTAGCCCAAATTTCAAGATCTTTGATCGCCGTCAAAATGTAAACACTAAATCATCTGAGTGGTCTGATAAAATTTGAAATGGGATTAAACGTGATTGGACTCTCCCGAAGTTGTGTAAAATCTGATATAGGTTTTATAAGGCATGTACAGTGAATCACTATGTTGCACACTTAGAAGATTAACTCACTCCTAGGCCAAGGAAAAATCATTGCTTACGCTTCGTCAAAAGAAAACGCGTTTACAATGAACTTTGGAACGGACTCAAAGGAAATGGTACATTATCATGTTTAGCGATGAAGCTAAAGTGTCGGTGATGTCCAAAGGCGAGCCATCCGCAACAATACTAAAGCGTACCATAAAGACTGCCTTATATAAACAGTTAAGTTCCCATCCAGCATTATGGTGTGGGGTTTTTTGTCTGCCAAAGCAGTAGGCCAGCTTAATTTTTTTGATTGCAGGGTTAATGCAAATATATATTAAAATATTGGAAAAAAGTTTACTGCCATCAATGCATATGCTGGCTGACTTTGGTGACTTTTTTTACTTTTGGATGGAACATTACATCTCATACTGTAAAACGAACCAAGCTGCATAATGGAAAATATGGTGAATACTGATAAGAAAAATAAGAAAAAACCCTCTTATATAAAAGCAAAACTTAATGAGGCTTGGGTCTCTCTATATTAACATAGCATTTCGAAAAATTTTTTAAATTAACTCAACAAAGCGTTGTAATTGTGTTGTAAAGGCCAATGGCGATTCAAATTAAATATGCACTTATCTGTTATGAATATATTTATTTATTTATTTTTTTTTTTAATTGATCTTCTCGTACTACTTGGACTACCCCGGTATTAAAGAATTGGTGTTGTCTAGTTCATGCGAAAGCACGTTCATAATATTCACGTCCGCTCTATACGAAATTAAAAAAAAAAATAGACATTTTGCACTTTTTATTTCTATTGAAGCTTATATCTTAAAGTTTTTAGCGTATTTAAATATTTTAAAATCTAGTATAATAATGTAGCCACTCAAATAGAGTGTATGGGTTGGGATATAAGAGTAAATATTTTGCGGCGCTAGTCGCAAAGCTAGTGTGGATGTATTCGAAAAGTTAACATGATTTTTTAGATTCATTAAAATTGTGCACGTAGAGGGTCCAAAAGACATAGTGATAGAATACTTTGATCTTACAACCAGACGTTTTTTTAATTGATGTGTCTGTACTATTAAAATTGTTTATATTTCGCCGATTGTCTACATTAAGTTTCCAGACGTTGACTGTAGTTGGGATATTTTAGGTCGAATCATCATAGTGGACCTTTTTAGGGTATAGTCCCAACCCCTCCAACGGAACCATACAATTCCTTGACGAGCAGTTAGATCTTGCGGATCATGCAAGTAAAGTCCATTTAATCCCCTGCCGCAGGACTTCCACCACCAGCCACCCTAAAAAGATATATTTATTTTTATTAAATAAATATGTATAAGGTCAAATAATTTGTAATCGTTAGGTTATTAAACAGACGGGTCTTATTCCCAAAAGTCTTTAAATACTTCAACATTTCTTCAATTTATTTTATATAATTTTGTAACACTCTAATGATGACGTCAAAAAAAGACTAACTTTTTGCAAAGCACGGATTGTGAGGTCAAAAAAAAAAAATCAAACTTTTCAATATGCAATTAAACTAAAAACTTAACGTAATACAAAGAAATCAACAATAATTTGAAAGCCTATTTTACAATAATCACCTTAATGAGAGTTGCCTAGTCTTTGAAAATTTAAAAAAACGGAAAGCGAACACGGAATGCATCTCAAAATACAATGAATATAACCAAAAAAGTCTCAAATGAGCAGCTTACTCCTGGCTACTCACTTTCCAACCCATCCCAGAGAGTGAGGCACCAAACTACCTCTCTGAGGCTGGAGAATGCCCACACCCGCGCGTTACTATGGTGGCAGACTCCAATGGTGCTGGGGAAGGGGAACAACCCTATCACTCAGAACGCGTTGGAAACATGCCCTATATACTGTTTCATCAAAATAGCGTACAATGGGCAGTAGGGAACTTTAGCCCATATACATCACCTGGACCTGATGGAATTTATCCACGCTTTCTGCAGCAGGGACTGCACCTAATCGCACTTCCCCTGGTCCGATTATTTCGAGCTAGTCTCCTGCTTGGACACATACTTAGCAAATGGGCTAAAGTAAAAGTCGTGTTTATCCCAAAGGTAGGGAAAAAAGATTCCCAATTGATTAAATCATATAGACCGATCAGTCGTAGCTCCTTCTTCCTTTAAACTATGGAGAAGATAATTGACCAGCACATTAGGGAGGTGAATCTCAAGCACCTACCCCTTCACAAATACCAAAATGCGTATCAAGCTGGCAAATCAACTGAGATCAACAACCATTGAAAAGGCCATTGGCGCTCAACAGATAGCACTAGGTGCCTTTTTAGACATCTCAGGAGCTTTTGACAACACGTCATACAAGGCTATTTGTGCCTCCCTTGTACGTAAAATTTTCTCCACACCCATTAGCGGTTGGATTCTGGAAATGCTTAAATCCAGAATCATCACTGTAGACCTTGGAGGAACCATGACCTCAATCACAGCCACAAGGGGGTGCCCTCCAGGGGGAGTACTCTCCCCTCTTCTGTGGACTCTGGTCATCGACGAGCTACTGTATGAGCTCAATAACTTAGGGTTCCTCACGCAAGGCTACGCTGATGATCTAGTCATATCTTGTACTGTGGGCTGGCATGAGCAAACCATCTCGGACCGCATGCAGCAAGCCCTTAATATAGCCAATAGATGGTGTCAGGATAAAGGACTGTCCATATACCCGTCAAAAACATTTTTAGTCCCATTTACAAGGAAAAGGTCTCTTTCCCTAATAAGACCATTCCTAAATGGGTCCATCATTGACTTTTCGGTTGAGGCTAACTACTTGGGAGTCACACTCGACTCCAAGCTAAACTGGAATGCACACCTAGAAAAGACCATAAATAAAGCCACTCGAGCACACTTTGCTTGCAATAGGCTTTTCGGTAGAACATGGGGCCTAAGTCCCAAAATGATCTACTGGTCTTTTAACACCGTGGTAAGACCGATCTTAACCTATGCATCGCTTGCTTGGTGGACGAAATCTACCCAGAGGACAGCTGCGGCTGCAATCACCAAACTACAACGACTGGTCTGCATTGGCATCACCGGAGCCATCCGGACATGTCCCACTGCAGCACTGGGAGTCATAACTGGCATACCACCTTTAACATTTACCCTGAAAAAGGAGGCCTGCCTGGGGGCACTTCGCCTTCAAAACATCACCAACATAAAAAGTGGTGATCTTACTGGGCGTTTTAGGGTTCTTGAACCCCTAATAAACCAGCCCATTCTGCGCGTTACTGATGAACAAAAACCAAAACTCATTTTCCACAGAAGCTTTTCTGTAGTCTTGTACACTAGGAATGAATGGAAAACGAAATCAATATCTCTGCCCAGTGGACCACAAACATGGTACACTGACGGATCAAAACTGGAAAACGGTGACACCGTAGCTGGTATTTTCGGACCAAGGTTCAACAAATCCATAGCCATGGGAAAGTCGCCAACCATTTTCCAAGCAGAGATACACGCAATAGAAATCTGTGCACGTGAATGCATTCGCAGGAAAATGCAGGGCGCACGGATTTACATCTTTTCTGACAGTCAGACAGCGCTCATAGAGCTGAGTTCCTTTACGATCTCATCCGGACGTGTAGAGATTTGTTTTCTGCAGCTGAATGCCCTTGCCTCCAAAAACACCTTAATGGTGGGCTGGGTGCCAGGACATGAAGGCCACATAGGAAACGAGGTGGCCGACTCCCTAGCTAAACGCGGGGCGATGACACCACTAATCGGCCCTGAACCGTTCTGTGGACTATCAAAAGGACACAAAAGCGAACTGCTCAGGAAATGGGAGGAAGCGGAGATAGATTGTCACTGGACCGACAGTGCAGGGCTGAGACAAGCCAAACTTTTTCTCGTCCCCCAGATGACGCGATCAAACTGCATCATCAACCTAACAAAGAGCGACATTCGCACACTAACAGGCTACCTAACGGGTCACTGCACCATAGGTACCACCTTAAGAAATTAAAACTTTCAGAAATCGACACCTGCAGATTCTGTGAGATGGAGCAAGAAACATCAGAACATATTCTATGTGAATGCCCCTCGCTAATCAGACGTCGACTTCAACATCTAGGAGGTGAACTTATTCCCCCCTACAGGATTTGGGAACAAATAGACCCTACCAAAGTGCTCTCTTTTATTAGAAGCCTCGGACGGTACAAAAGATCTAACTTCTGGTCTGGCCTTTGTAATAATAATATAATAATAATACTCGGTACGTGAAAGTTAAGCTGACCCAACAAGACAGCACGTCACCGTGGATAAGGTTATAAATGAAGGTAATGCCAAGCATGGTTCTACGGTTGGATAAAGATGGTAAGTAAATAAGGAGTCTACTAGAATAGGAGGGTAACCTCTAGTTCGCATCCCAGTTTAAGCCGCGTAAAGCGAAAAGTAAAAAGTTCTTTTGAACCGACTCAATGCGCTTACTGTGGACCCTATACTGAGGGCTCCAAACGCAAAATTCATATTTTAAGATGGGATGAACTAATCAATTAAAAATAAGTTTAGGATCCAGGCGGACACCCAAACTATCATCAACTTAACCTATTCTTTCCAAAGAGCAGCAGTTTAGCGTATAAGGTGCAAATTTGGAAGCGACACGAGAGAATGTCATAAGCTTGCATTTAGAGTCGTTTAAGCTTAATAAGTTTATACTGCATTATTTTTGAAAACGAATAAGATATATGCAGGAAAAATGGCTCAAAGGTACGTAATTGCCTACCCGGCACGGAAAAATGTATGTGACTCAACAGAGCATGACAGTCGAATTTGCCTGAAATAATGTCAGAAATGGAAATTATACTAACAACGATTCGCCTGTCATGTAACGACGACAAATGTACAAGGCGACATTTAGCGGAATAGGAGGAAGCAGGTTCATGAAAATTTAGGGAATTAAGGGCAAAACATAGAAACTTTTTCTGGATCCGTTCGAGAGGGTAAGCAAGTATGGACCAACTTGGGCTCCAAATAAAGGAAGCATACTCCAGCTTAGATCTCATAAAAAAAAAATAAATAAGCTAAGCTTAGTGTAGGGATCAACAAATTGAGCAGCATTGCGCTTTATGAACCCATTCACTGCATAAGCCTTAGGCCATAAAAATAAATTTTGCGTCAAACATAACTCCGAAGTCTAGTACTTCGCTTTTGCAATTAAGGGGACTTGAATTAATCGAATAGGGAAACATTGAATTATTGGACCTTTTGCTGTACGTGACAGTGAAACATTTGGCAAGATTCAAGGGAAACTTATTTCGGGAGCACCAATCTCCAACTCTAACCAATTTATCTTGAAGCATAATGCTATCCAAAACCGAACTTACCGACTTGAAGATTTTTAGATCATCAGCATACAATAGAAATTACCAGGCAGTGCCCAATGTCATTTATGTATAGTATAAAGAGAAAAAGGCCCAAGGCACTACCCTGAGGAAGGGCTGACGTCATTATATACGGACTCGAGGAACGATCATTGCACACCACTCTGTACTGCCGTCCATCTAAGTAAGATTTTCCCCACATTATCATTGACAAATGGAAGCCAATTGTTTTTAGCTTAGCCAGCAGTGCGCTATGGCAAACCTAGTCAAATGCTTTGGCAAAGTCAGTGTACACCACACCCACTTGCTTATGGCTCGGGAAGCCATTAATGCAAAAATGGTTAAGTACAGCCAAGTTTGTGGTAGTCGATCTTCCTGGCATAAAGCCGTGTTGGTTAGGGCTGATGGTGCTAACAATGAGAAAAGCTAGCTGCTTATCTACAATTCGCTCAAACATCTTTGAAATATTGCTGAGCTTAGCAATTGACCTATAGTTGGAAATTAAACTTTTGCAACCAAACTTGAGAATTGGAGTTACAGTGGCCAATTTCCATTTGTGAATAAACGAACCACTAGAGGAAGATTTATTGAAAATAATTTTAAGTGGCACTGACAGCACGCCAATACAATTTTTTAATATCAAAGGAGAGAGCCCATCGCAGTCGAATTTTTTTTATTTATTAAGGCTCTCCGCTGCAAGAGTTCCCAATATTGGAGCTCGCAGCAATAGAACTAAGCGTAAAATCATCCCTCCATGAGGATAGTGGCTCGAAGTTTGATGCAAAGTATTTGGCAAACAGATAAGCCACTTCGAGATCAGAAGATACAGAAGAATTATTTATTGACATATCGGAAGGAATAGATGAAGTAGTTTTTTTGGAGTTAACAAAGTGCCAAAAACATTTCGGATTCCTAATTAACTTCTGTTCCAAACCAGAAATGTATTGGTTATACAAGAATTTATTTAGGACTTCGAATTCACGCGTATGCTGTCTGTATCCATCGAGGTCTGCGGAATTACCACTTTCAACGAAATGTATGTATTTTTTATTCCTTGCGTGTATCAGGATAATTTATACGAACCATAAGACCTATTCTTTTTTTTCTTATGATTGCTGAAGGAGTTTTTTAAATAGTTGTCATAGCAAGTGTTCAAATTAACATGCGAAAGGCCTTAACCCAATCAACACGATTGATGTCATTTGAAGAATGAATGAAGATGTGGGAGGTTTGTGTGGAGAACATATATATGAAATAATGAAACTGCATGGAGGTATATATGATACACCCAGAAAAATAGTTTCCACAGGGCCGCAAGAGATACACAAAGTTGATCTAGAAGGGAGTCATCATTCCGAAACTTAATGGATGTGCACATCCGAGTACGGCGCCCAGTAATTAATACGCCTCCACCTCTAGAGCATTGCGTTTTAATGGCATCCCGGTCCTTCCGGAATACTTGATAAAGGTTGGCATCAAAAAATTCGGTGTCGAAGAAGTCCATGTTGAGCCAGGTTTCAACTAATATAATGATCTCATAATCACACAACGATGTAGCCAAATAAACTGCGCCTGTCTTCGTTGGCATGCGGGATATATTTTGAAAATATATTTTCAGGCTCAAATTATCACAGTATATGGGAGAGGATGAAGGCTGCGCAGTATCTGGCTGGGCGGAGTGCACAACCAGATCATCTATTGCAGAGCTAGGTGATCCTAGGTGCGACTTATAAGGAACCAATCCAGAGACAGCCTTAAGTAGCGATATAGATCGAATCTTGATTGATTTAGTAGAAGCAGCCAAATGACTCGATGCGTAAAGAGAAGAGCCAATATAATCTCTTAAGTGAGCCGGGCATGCAGTGAGCTGCAATACAGAAGAAATGGCATGAGACTATACCAGTTGTTGTTGTTGTTGTTATCCAGCCAGCACACAGCATCCAAAGAAGACGGAGAAGATCCAACGGCGAAACCAAGCAACAACCAGCATCTACGCGCAAAGCGGACGATGAAAACAATAACTTCAGCCAAAGTTGTTGATGTTGCGGGGGCGCTGTAAGCATGAGCGAAAGTTCAGCTGCATAGCCATCCATGCCAAGTCTGTGGCGAATATCGAACAAAAGGAACGGTAAAAACCCCAGCTGATGTTGTTGTTGATGAACAGACGTTTAAGGTGACGAGTGCATTTCCAGCGGGGGCTGGGGAAGACGCAAGGGCTGTGGGCTTAGCCAGAGCAGGTGATTACGGGGAGGAAGCGCGGAAACAGGATGATCTACAAAATAGTCGACACCAGCGGCGTCGATCACTTGGGGTTTTTTGGCGGATGAAGTGGGGATGAAGATCTTGAAAGTCCGCCCAAATCAGTAATAATTCCATCATTATTAATACTCTCCCTGTGGACAAACCTTTGCACCTTTACAGAACATGGGCAAAACTCATTATTGAAGACAGCCTCATAATGTTGACCCGGGATACCAAGCTTAAAGTTGACAAATTTTAAAGTAGAAATGTCGACGTCTTTTTTATATGCTTGATGCAAAAAAATGTTTAAGCGTTAACATTTGAGTTAGAAGAGGCATAATTTAAAACAGCTTCAGGTACCGTAGTCGGCTGCCAACATGTAGATATTTGAAGCTAGGCAAAACTTAGAGATTCTCCGAAGCGGGCCCAACTCCAATGACGGTTCTTTTATTGTTGTTATGGTCGTCTCTCCCGGCATTCGGGGTCGAAGACCCTTGCCCTGGTCCGACGATGTGGAAGCAGCGGCAGCATACGATTGTAAAGCTACCGTTGCATTGGAAGCTTTCGTTTGGCGAGACCTTAAGGTGACGTTGTTGGTATGTTCCATAGAATAATCTTTGGGAAGAGGAGTGTGGGAAACGCTTCCGAAAATTTAAATATTTGAAGCTAGGCAAAACTTAGAGATTCTTCGAAGCGGGCCCAACTGCAATGACGGTTCTTTTATTGTTGTTATTGTCGTCTCTCCCGGCCTTCGGGGTCGAAGACCCTTGCCCTGGTCCGACGATGTGGAAGCAGCGGCAGCATACGATTGTAAAGCTACCGTTGCATTGGAAGCTTTCGTTTGGCGAGACCTTAAGGTGACGTTGTTGGTATGTTCCATAGAATAATCTTTGGGAAGAGGAGTGTGGGAAACGCTTCCGAAAATTTAAATATTTGAAGCTAGGCAAAACTTAGAGATTCTTCGAAGCGGGCCCAACTGCAATGACGGTTCTTTTATTGTTGTTATTGTCGTCTCTCCCGGCCTTCGGGGTCGAAGACCCTTGCCCTGGTCCGACGATGTGGAAGCAGCGGCAGCATACGATTGTAAAGCTACCGTTGCATTGAAAGCTTTCGTTTGGAGAGACCTTAAGGTGACGTTGTTGGTATGTTCCATAGAATAATCTTTGGGAAGAGGAGTGTGGGAAACGCTTCCGAAAATTTAAATATTTGAAGCTAGGCAAAACTTAGAGATTCTTCGAAGCGGGCCCAACTGCAATGACGGTTCTTTTATTGTTGTTATTGTCGTCTCTCCCGGCCTTCGGGGTCGAAGACCCTTGCCCTGGTCCGACGATGTGGAAGCAGCGGCAGCATACGATTGTAAAGCTACCGTTGCATTGGAAGCTTTCGTTTGGCGAGACCTTAAGGTGACGTTGTTGGTATGTTCCATAGAATAATCTTTGGGAAGAGGAGTGTGGGAAACGCTTCCGAAAATTTAAATATTTGAAGCTAGGCAAAACTTAGAGATTCTTCGAAGCGGGCCCAACTGCAATGACGGTTCTTTTATTGTTGTTATTGTCGTCTCTCCCGGCCTTCGGGGTCGAAGACCCTTGCCCTGGTCCGACGATGTGGAAGCAGCGGCAGCATACGATTGTAAAGCTAC